>JAGFNQ010008277.1:70147-139896 GCA_024364735.1 Boesenbergia rotunda | reverse complement strand
TACCATATCACCTTCTCCATATATTAGGAACACATCCATAGTGTTTCTTAAGTACTTGAGGATTGTCTTGACAGCTGCCCAATGATCCATTCCTGGATCAGACTGGTATCTGCTTGTGACGCTCAGAGCATACGATACATCGGGCCTAGTACATAACATAACATACATGATAGATCCTATCGCGGATGCATAAGGAATCTTATTCATGCAAATCCTCTCGTCTTTTGTGTGCGGGCACATAGACTTCGAAAGGTTGATCCATGCCTGATGGGAAGGTAACCTTTCTTGGATTCCGACATGCTAAACCTTTCTAGCACTCGGTCTATATATGTAGACTGTGAAAGACCAAGCAACCGTTTTGATCTATCTCTATAGATTCTAATCCCAAGGATATAGGTTGCTTCTCTCAGGTCTTTCACGGAGAAAGTTTTGGACAACCAAATTTTAACTGACTGTAAGACTGATATATCGTTTCCTATAAGTAATGTCATCGACATATAACACTAGGAATACGACTGCACTCCCACTAACCTTCTTGTACACACAAGGTTCGTCAGGATTTTGTGAGAAATCAAACTCTTTGATTGTCTCATCAAAACGGATGTTCCAGCTCCTAGATGCTTGCTTTAGTCCATATATGAATCGTCGAAGTTTGCATACTTTGGTTTCATTAACCGATGTGAAACCTTCAGGTTGTATCATGTATACATCCTCAAGCAGGTTTCCATTAAGGAAAGTTGTTTTCACATCCATTTGCCATATCTCATAATCATAATGAGCTGCTATGGCCAGGAGCATCCGAATGGATTTAAGCATAGCTACTACCGAATAGGTTTCGTCATAATCAATTCCTTTTTACTGACGATATCCTTTTGCCACTAATCTGGCCTTAAAGGTAACAACATTACCTTCCATGTCGGTTTTCTTCTTGAAAACCCACTTGCACCCTATGGGCTTAATCCCTTCAGGTGGGTTAACCAAGTCCCATACTTGATTTTTGTACATGGAATCCATTTCCGACTTCATGGCTTCAAGCCATTTATCCCTTTCTGAATTTTTCAGAACATCTTCATAACTAATAGGTTTGTCATCGTTAATGAGTAACACGTCGTTCGATTCACTTATGAGAAATCTGTATCTCTCTGGAATATTGCTTGTCCTATCAGACCTACGAAGAAGTGGTGTTGTTTTAGGTTCAACTGATAGCTCATCATTATGAGTTATTGGTTGTGGGTCTAGACTAGGTGTCTCGGTAATGTCTATTTGAGTTTCTTGAACTTCTTCAAGTTCAATGCTACTCCCACTATTTTCTTGTAAAAGAAATTCTTTTTCTAGAAATACAGCATGCCTTGAAACAAACACCTTTTGTTCCAAGGGATGATAGAATTGGTAACCCTTCGTTTCCTTAGGGTATCCAATAAATAGACTTTTATCAGACTTAGCATCCAATTTGTCTGATACAGTCCGCTTTACATAAGCAGGACAACCCCATATCTTTAGGTGAGATAAATGAGGTTTCTTACTATTCCACGTCTCATATGGAGTAGTAGAGACTACCTTGGTCGGGACTCTGTTTAGTAAGTAAACAGCTGTCTTAAGCGCATAGCCCCAAAAGGATTTTGGAAGAGTTGCATGATTCATCATAGATCTAATCATGTCCATCAAGGTTTGGTTACGCCTCCCAGATACACCATTATGCAGTGGTGTATATGGCGGAGTCCATTGAGACAATATCCCATTGTTCCTAAGATAATCTTGAAACTCTTGACTTAAGTATTCACCACCCCGATCGGATCGAAGTATCTTAATACTTTTGCCAAGCTGTTTCTCTACTTCACTTCTGAATTCTTTGAATTTCTCAAAAGCTTCAGATTTGTGTTTCATTAAGAACACATACCCGAATCGTGAGTGATCATCGATAAAGGTAATGAAGTAGCTATAGCCTCCTTGTGCAAGAGTTGACATTGGTCCACATACATCAGTATGTATTAGACCAAGAAATTCTCCCACTGGTTTACCTTTTCCGAAAAAGGGTAATTTGGTCATCTTGCCTTTTAAGCATGATTCACATGTATCAAATGAACCGGGTTCAAATGATTCCAGAATTCCACATCGGTGTAATTTGGTCATGCATTTCTTACTTACATGGCCAAGACGACAATGCCACATATAGGAGTCTATTTGATTATTTATTCGAGCACGTTTGTTGCTAACTTCGATATTGAGAACGTCACCGGATAAATCTAATGTGTAGATACCAATGCATAAAGTTTCGGTCCCATAAAGAACACCATTTAAAGTTATGTAACAGCAATTGTTACTAAAAGTTAAATGATAACTCTTTTCATTCAAGCATGAAATAGATACAATGTTCTTTATTAACGAAGGAACAAAATAACAATTATCCAATTCTAAGACAAGTCCAGTAGGGAGCTTTAGCAAATATGTTCCGATGGCAACAGCAGCAATCTTTGCTCCATTTCCAACTCGCAAATTCGCTTCTCCCTTGACGAGTCTTCTTCTATTCCTTAGCCCCTGTATGTCATTACATATATGTAAGCTACACCCAGTATCAAGTACCCAGGTGTACGAGGAAATAGAGTGACATTCAATAACGAAGATACCTAAACAGGATGGGGCATCAGATGCCTTCTTCTTCAAGGACTCAAGATAAACCTTGCAGTTTCTTCGCCAGTGGCCCTCCTTGCCTCAGTAATGGCAAGTGCCTTTTGGTGCCTTTTCAATCTTTTTGGCCTTTTTCTTCCTTCCCTTATTTTGTTCTTTGGGATTCCTCTTAGAGCCTTTCTTTGAGGAACCAACTAACAGTACCGTCTTCTAATCCTGCTTTACAGAAGACTCTACAGTCTTCAGCAGGTTAAGCAACTCAGGAATGGTAGTCTCTAGTTTGTTCATCCGATAGTTCATCACAAACTGTGAGTAACTCTTGGTCAAACAATGCAGAATTAAGTCAATACTTAGTTCATGATCCATTGCAAATCCGAGTGTGCCTAGTCGCTCAATGTACCCCAACATCTTCAACACAAACTGTGAAACAGAAGTGCCTTCCTGCATCTTAGAGGTGAAGAGGAGTCTGGAGACCTCAAACCTATCAGATCTCGCCTGCTCGTCAAACAGCTCATGAAGATGGAAGACGATGGAATGAGCATCCATATGCTCATGCTGCTTTTGTAGCTCAGGTACCATAGCGGCCAGCATGATGGAACTCGCAAGTTCAGAATCGGTCACATGTTTCTGATAGGCCACTAACTGGTCTGGAGTTGCATCTTCAGGAGGATGGTTGGGAAGTTGTTCTTCAAGGACATAAGCAAGCTTTTCTGCCTTGAGGACTATCCTCAGGTTTCGAAGACAGTCCATGAAGTTTGGCCCAGTCAGCTTATTGGTGTCCAAAATGGAACGCAAATTCAGAGAAGACATGATTAGGTGATTATCCTAGAAATACAAATTGAGGTTATGTGATGAGAATGATAAAGAATGCATCAATATACATTAATTAAATCCTATTTATTTTTCGAATTGAATAACCCTTTTTATCAATTTGGGAGATCGTAGGAACATCTCCAAATAGGTTGATATCCAACCATAGATAAGAACAACCATGGCTAGAGTCCATCAAGTTATTCTTAGCTATGAAGGTAGGTAATTATACCGATTACATATTATACATATGTAACTATCACATTATGCTATCAACTAATTGAATGTTTGCATAAATCATTGGGTTGTTAACTCATTAACAAGTATGCAACAATATACATAGCACCCAACTGCACCTCTCTTTACATCGACCTTGGCTGTGGCACAACAAATCGATGCTCCAAGCTTAAGGCTGACCCATTCATCAAGAAATAGTTTTAATATGGTTGGAGCTCATTCAACCGTTTAGTCAGGCTTGGATGTGTCCAACAACCAAAATTAAGGATTGACCTCTGACTCCAACTATATTAATCATAAACTAATTCCATGGTTTAAACATGTTGAGGTTCAAGCCGGGCATGGATGTGTCCATCAACCCAAACGAGAAACAAAACTCCGGTTCTAACCATATTAATGGAAGGTGTTGGCCTTAATATTTTGTAAGGGGTTTTGGGTCTCATCCTTTTCTTTTATCCACATTCATGACATATAATTATGTCATGTTCTAACGATTTTCTTAATAAAGTATGTATGTGACTTAATTTATCAAGTCTCATTAATTGAATTAGGAACCGGATTTCCTAATTCTAATTTCATACTTTATTCAAGGAATTGATTTGGGAAATAATTTCCTGAATTGTCATAATCAATTTTGAAAATAATATGTTTAAGACTTTGATTTCTCTAAATCAAATCTTATTAAATTAAGAGACAGATTCCCTTAATTCAACCACATATTATTTTCATGAAAATCTTATTTAAGGAAATATACTCTATAGGAAACAATTTTCCTAATTAATTTTGAAGACAATAATATGTAAGAGCATCACCTCATAAATCAAATAAGGAAATTATCGTTTGAGAATCACCTCAAAAATTTTTAAGATTTGATCACATATTTTATTTATGGAAAATTAATATCAATAACTTAATTTGGATGGCTCCCCGAGGCTCAATCCAAATTAAACATTTGACAATTTAAATTCAATTTAGGAAATTTAATTATAACAACTAACTTTAAATTGGACGGCTCCCCGAGGCTCAATCCAAAATAAAGAATTTTATAAATATTTTAATTTCCAATTATAAATTTAAATGCCAATTAATATTTCCATAATTTGTCTAGACTTTCTTGAATGAAAGTGCCCAAAATTGCGAGCTTTCCATAAATGGAAAGTTTCCAAACATAAAAGGTTTTCAGAATAATTGTAAGTTTCTGGTACAAAGAAAACTTACGTTTTTTCTAAAATTGAAAATTTTCCAAAATAGGAAATATCCAAAATTGGAAAGTTTTCACAATTATCATAAAATTTCATAAACAGAGATATTTCAAAAGTTTGCGAAATTTCATGAGGATTTCCAAACTTTGAATTCCTAAATCGAAATTTACCATAATTGGAAAGTTTCCATAATTGTAAATTTTTCCAAAATTGAGATCATGATAAAGTTTTTCGCAAAACAATTATATGATTATGTCGAACACATACCTCGGCTCTGATACCACTGTTAGGGACCGGGTGCATGTTGACATGGATGCCGGTTTGTAATTTCAAAATTAATTACGTGCAGCGGAAGGTTTAGCATAAATAATTTCTCTAAATCATTTAACCACATATCTAAGCATACAATTTTATCTTGTGTAGACATGATCATATATTTGAAATTTTGCAGAAACATAAACTAATTTACGTATTACCTTGCTTAACTCGAAGGAAGGGATGAGATCCAACCGTAAGCGTCCTTTGGAAGCTCCACCTCTATTCGTGTCCACGCCGAGTATCTTTCGGATGACTTCACAAAGCCACGAGATTCGTGTTCTTGAGAACTACTAGATTCTCCGAGAACACGACGAGAAAAACCAAGAGAGTAGTCGGAAGACTAACCACAAAAGGATGGCCGGAATCAAAATTCCGGCGAAGCAAAAGAAGAGGCTTGCGGAAAAAAGGATCCTTGCGGCAAACTCTAATTCCGGCAGCACCTTCTTCCGGCCAAGAGATGGTCGGAGCTTCCTTCTCCGGCAGTAGGTGGGGTTCGGCAGGGAAAGGGTAGGGGCGGCCGGCTGGTGCTCCTTCTTGGGGCTGGTTGGCGCAGGGCAAGAAGGGGAGAAGAGAAGGAGAGAAAGAGAGGGAGAGAGCCTATGCCTTCATCTCTATTATTATTTCCACCCAAGCCTTGCCTTGGGTCCTTTATATAGTGGCCTCTCAACCATCAAGCCTCTCAAATATGGAATAACTTATTCCATCATGCCAAGTTTGATTTTATATCGTGGTTAAAATCATATTTTAATTCATGATAAAAAATCAATCAAGTCTCTTCTCTCCTATGGAATAAATTTCCTTATCATGGTAAATCAATCCATGATTGATTTTATAAAATAAACCAATCCATGGTTCATTTTAATTTCCATGAAAAATAAACCAAACCTTGGTTTATTATATAAAAATTTATATCATCCATAATTTTATAAAACAAACCAGACTTGGTTTATTTTATAAATTGAACCAAAAACTTGGTTCTCTCCCTTTGTTGTGGCCGGCCAAGCAAAGAGGATGGAGGCCCTCTTTGGCCGGCCCATCTAAGCCAAGTCCCAATGAATTAAACTTATTTAATTCATCTATTAAGTCTTCAAAAGACTTAGCCATTTTACGCTTCCGATGCGTCTCTGAAAAATTCAGATTCGACTTATCGTTTGGCTCAACCAAACTTAATCTCTCTTGATTAGAAAATCCAATTTTCAACTCGTTTTAAATCTCTCGGATTACTCGTAGTGCATGTGACTAAATAGGCTTTTGATTTATGTTGGCCGTCTATAATTAATCAATTATAGAACGATCATGAGTGGCACCTAGTAGTACATCATGATCCCCAATTAATCGAAAGATCAACGGTTGACCTCAGAAACAATTCTGAAACCCTTCAGCAGCTATAATGAATCGTGCCCCATTCCCTTCACCATCTTATACCCACTTGGTTCAGGACATGGTCTATGTGTGTCAGTCCCCACTAGGCTGACTACGTCACACCTAGCCCAAGTAACGTTTTCTCGTCCTACGGATTCTAATTACTCTCATGTATTTAAGAGATTCATACTCTGAACATGTCATGCTCTGGCCAGAGGCTTTGAATAACAATCCAACGATAGGCCTCGGGTATACATCTCCTCGCAAGGAGTGGTGAATCCTTTGTAGGCTGTTCAAACATCTTCGGGCACTTCGGCTTATACCCAATCATCTTGGGTCCACACCTCCTTGGAGATGCTTTCTTAAGATGTCAAAGTATAAGTCTCCATGACCTAGATGACTTGAACACCGCAAGTCAAAGGAACATCGCATTTAAGCTGCAGTAAGAACTTCACTGATATATCTATATGTAGACTACCATATGAAGTATTACAGCCAATCACTACAATGAAATAGTTCCCTTAACTAGCATTCATGTTTATCTCCGGACATCTCAATGTCACCAGCTAGTGAGAATCAGCTGATTAGAGAATAACCCATGCTAGTCTCAACAGAATTGATAGTGTCCGTATTTATCAATTCATTGACTAGGGACAATTTCAATACTTCACAATTGCACATGTAGAGATAATCACTAGTTGTGAATTCATCACAAATTCTCTCATGCTGTGAATTGTATTGCAGACATTCAGTAAATGAGTTTAAGATCTCAATCAAATACACAATCATGTATACTCAAATAGTGAATATTCATTTATTAGAATAAATGATTACAATCATAAGGCGATTGCCTAAGGACACTTCTCTCATATCACTAACAGTAAGCTCTTGGGCGCCTGCCACGTCGCGGTCAAACTTTATCCTTTGCACTGAAATCGCAGCAGGGGATAAGCCACCTCTTCCCAAGCACCTGGGAGAAGTCACTTGGGCGCCTGACTCAAGTCAGGCGCCCAGGAAGGCCTTCTTCCCACGTTCTTTTTCCTGCATTTGCGTTCCTATCTTGCCTCCAACTCCAAGTACCTGCTAGACAACAAACACAAGACAAAAAACACATAATCTTAGCCTTAATAAATGGTTTTGACTTTGAATTTCACCCGAAACCCTAGGTCGAACCGATGCCTAATGTTCCCTTTCCCGGGGAACGCGTCCTCACCTACTCCATACTTGGAGAAGTTAAGTTTGCCAACCGGAACCTCCAGTTGGACTTTCACTTAGCCTCCGAGAACTCGAATCTCAAGACTTTCGACCTCGACCCGTCTCTACTTCTGTTCACGATCACCGCTCAACTAATGTTTTTGCCAACCGGGACCTCCGGTTGGACTTTTGCTCAGCCTCCGAGAACTCAGATCTAGAGACGTCCGACCTCGACCCGTCTCTACTTCTATCCGACATCCTCACTCGGCAAAGACTCCGTTGCCCGATCCCCGACCAGGACTTAGTGCTCAGTCCTCCGGACCAAGACTTCGTGCCCAGCTTTACTCACCAGGACTTAGTCCACCTAGTTTCACTCACTAGGACCCAACTTCACTCACCAGGGTTTAGTTCACCTAGCTTCACTCACTAGGATTTTCTTCACCTAGCTTCCCTTGCTAGGACCCAGCTTCACTCACCAGGATTCATTTCACCTAGCTTCCTTTGCTAGGACCCGACTTCACTTACCAAGGTTTTTTTCACCAAAATCACTCCTTTGCTAGTCATCATGATCCTGACTAGACTTCCTCCAATCTTTAGTTAAATATAATCTCACACCTCAATTTCGGTGTGGTTTAATCCCTTGGTCAAACTGACCGACCCTGGGTTGTATTCATTCTGCCAAACATTAGATCCTGTTTGGCTTAACCCTTTATTAACCTGATCAAAATCTAGGTTTACCCTACCAAACATAAGGTCCTATTTGGTTTAACCCTTGATCACTTTGACCACCCTTAATATATGATCTAACATATATCGTCACTAACTTAAGTATATTGTTAAACATCGAAACCCTAGAGGATGACTGATCATCATTGATGCATTTTGCACCAACAATCTCCCCCTTTTTGATGTTTGACAATATCTTAAGTTAGATTGGGTCTTTTGGTTCTAGGTTTAACACATGGGAGATGTTTAACACATGGGAGAAATTGAAAATATCTAACTTAAGCCCTCTCTCCCCATTTGTCACACATCAAAAGGAAATAAACAAAAAAGAAAGATTTGCACCAATAATAAGAAAAAAAAAAACTTAAACCATTCTTCCCCTTTTTAAGATAATCTCGGTCCTCCTTTTGAAAATACTATATATTTTGAAAAATGATTTTCAAAACTCTCCCCCTTTTTAAAAAATTAAGTACTTGTTAAAAAAAATATTCTAGATGACACTGAGTACTTTAAAAAATATTGCACCAACAATATGCGAAAAAATATATATGTTAAAACATTGAACTTCCCTAAGTCTGACACAATCATAGGAATCTTGTTGACTACAAGAAAATTCCTATGTGTCCTAGGGATTTTTCTAAATATTTTCAATGTAATCTGGGTTTGAAAAATAATAATTTTTTTGATTTGGCTTCTTTTCCATTCTGACACAATCCTAGGAATTCTTGTTAACTACAAGGAAAATTTTCCTAAGTGTCTTGGAAAATTTTCCAAACTCAGGAAAAACTATTTTCGAAAATTTTCAAAAGTATTTAAAAAAAATTCAGGATGAGTTTTGAAAGGAGAATATTATGATTTTGAAAAGATAGTGTCTGAAAACATAGTATTTTTGAAACTTTTAATAGTTCTTTTAATTTGACCTCCCCTAAACTTGACACAGTCCTAGGAAACTTGTTGACTATAAGTGATCTTCCTCTGAGTCTTATGGTTTGATTTAAACAAAAAGTGTTAAAAAAACATTAAGGAGTATTTCGCGATAATCAGGAATTATATATTAATTTCCTTTGACTTGGACTCCCCCTAAATCTGACACAATTTTAGGAATTCTTTGTAGATTATTAAAAAATCTTCCTATGTGTCTTTAGAGTTTATCCAAATCATAAGAATAATTTAAAGCAATTATTGAAAGATATTTTTTAAAGAATATGATAATTTTCAAAGAAATAATTTTTGAAAAATATTATGAAATGACATAAAAAGTTTTGAAGAATATTTTTGGAAACACATTTTGAAATGATAATAATTTTTAAAGCACAAACCATTTTTGAAAAGATATAAATTTTTGAAAAGAATAAATTTTGGGAAATAGTTAAAAAAATAAAAAAAACTCCCCCTAAACCTGATACTTTCTGGCTACCCTTGTTAACTACAAGGACCTCTACCTAATTGCCTTAAGGGACTTTAGTGTTGACCTAAAAGGTGTGTGTCTAAGTGTTGGTCGAACAACTTCGAAAAGGTATAATTTTTGAAAATGTACTTATAAATAAACACCCAATCAAGCATGAAATTCATTAAAACATTATTATGTTTAAACATATTTTTAAAATAAATTTTAAAGAAAATATCCTAAAGATTTTGAAAACATTTTGAAAAACATTTGTCAATTAATTAGTCCTTAACATCTCACCCATTCTAAATGTCGCAATACAAGCAAGCACGGTTGCCTTATAAGTGCATGTGAGATGCTTGAATAATTTTTCCCAATTTTAATTTATAGATTGCTTGACCATGAGTTAGATTCAAGTTTGACAATTTATAATTTAAAAGCAGATTTTAATAATTGGCTTCCAGATCTTGGCGAGGCACGGAGACCTTCTTTGGTCGTAGCCTTATTGGATCATCAACCCTTTCCTTAGACAAAACCTTTTAAAAAAAGAATGCTTTTAATTTTCTTTTTGAGAAACTCTGGTCTAACTAGTCTAGGATGTGGCGAGATATCATCTCGCCCCACCCTTGTACTAGGTTAGGCAAGTATCAACCAATCTTTTTCCTATCTAACCGTTTTAGGTAATGCAAAAACATAAACATGGATGACATGACAGATATTTAAGGAAAAATAAGTGTTAAGGAAAAATAAGTGGATGCATGGGCATGACATTTATGCATGAGTCAATCAAGTCAAGTAATTTTATTAGGTTTCTAATAATATATCAAATTCTCGATTTGATACATACCGTGTGAACCCGCGAATATGTCAACCCACTTTGACATATTGATTGTTCTAGTTGAGTAGAATTTTATTTAATTTCATATCTGAAAGTAATTAATTGATATTTAGTTCGTGGATTTTGTTGAATTAAGGTTTGAATTTGTTATTGAATTATTAATTAATTATGATTTAAGAGTATTATGATTTAATTTGTTAAGAATTAATTAAAGTTGAGTTATTAAAAATTAAATAAGGTTTAGATTATTTAGAATTAATTAAGGTTTAAAATTATTAAGAATTAATTAAAGTTAAAATTATTAAGAATTAATTAAGATGTTAAGAATTAATTAGGATTAAAATTATTAAGTATTAATTAGGATTAAAGTTATTAAGTATTAATTAGGATTAAAATTATTAAGAATTAATTAAGTAAATTATTAACAATTAATTAATGGTTAAATTATTAACAATTAATTAAAGTTTAGATTATTACGAATTAATTAAGGTTTAAATTATTATGAATTAATTAAAGTTTAAATTATTATGAATTAATTAAAGTTTAAATTGTTACTAATTAATATTTAAGGAAAAAAATAAATTTAAAGTTTAATTAAGATTAAAGTTTTTAAGATTTGAGTTTGAATTTAATTAAGATTAAATTTTTTTAAAATTTGAATAATAATTTTGGGTCTAATTGCACCATTTCCATTAATTCAAAAAATTCTGATTCACCTACTATTTCTTTTGTTTTTAAGTTCTTAATTTTATTTAATACTTATGTTTTATATGAATTCTTGTAAGCATTTTTAATTATAGTTTCAATTTTAACAAATTCGTTCTCATCTTCAGAATCATATTCTTATTCATCTTCAGGGTTAAATTCAGAATTTAAAGTTGTCTCATTATCTTCATAGTAGGTAGAATAATTTTTAGGACTATTAATTAAAGTTGTATTACTATATTCAAAAGCAGTAGAATTGTTAATTAAGGGTAAACTATTATCCTCAATATTATTTTCAGAATGGATTGAACATTAATTTTAGAATTATCAGTAATATTATTATTATCCTTAATATTTTCAGAATTATCAGTAATAATATTATTATCATTATCATTTTCAGAGTTATCAGTAATATTATCAGATAAAATATTAGAATTAATTCTAAAAATTATTGCATTAATATTATGGATTAATGAGTTAATATTTGGTATCTTACTATTATCAATGTTGAGTCCATTATTAACTAATTTGGCATGCAATACATTAAGTTGACTATTAAAAAAATCTAATTTATCAGAAAAATTGAATGTGCTATCTAAATTATCTGCATGCTGGTATAACTGTGCAAGAATTTGAAAATTATTGCGCAAGTTAATTTTTCGAACCTTGGTAGGACACTGATTCTTGTAGTGTCCTTGCTTTTGGCATATGAAGCATCGTATGTGGCTTTTGTCCCTCCGGACTCCTGGCGCTGGTACCTCCTTTGCCGCCGGTGGTGAAGATCGAGTCTTACGAGTAGGACATTGGTTTTTATAGTGTCCTCTCTCCCTACACTTAAAACATATAATATGAAATTTAAAAACTGACATAATTGAAAGAATACCTGTATTGACCCTTGCTCCCCCTCAATTCCTAGCGTCTTTGCTCCTTCGGTTGTTAGCCCGATGAAGAGCTTCCAGGCTCTAATACCACTTGTAGGATCGGTGTCGGTCGATAGAGGGGGGGTGAATATCGACTTGTAAATTTCGCCGGAATCTCATCGGAAAACTTTGTTTAATCGCCTTTCTATCAGGGTTAGTACGCAGCGAAGAATGGAATAAAAGAAAGCCACCAGTCGACTACCCCCACCAAAATCCGACAGTTACACACCTAACGTTCAAATTTTGGCTGTGACTAGTCGACTGCTCCCCAGGGCAGTCGACTGGTCCAGTGGCTAGACCCTTTCTGTGAGTTTTACCAGTCAACTGCCCCAATGGAAGTCGACTGCCCTACTCACACACCTAGGGTTTCCCTTCCCGAGTACACTTCTCTCAGCACTTGACCCTTGGACTTTCCTGAGTATAATCACACGACACTCGTACCCTCACGACTCGACTGACTCCTCCTCCACAGCCTCGACTGTTGCCTTCGCGCCCTCTTCATCTTCAGCTCCCGTCCCTTGGATGCACGCAAGACTCCAGCTTGCCTCCATGCCATCCTTCACGCATGCCTCGAACTCCGCGCCCATTATCTCATCGTTCTTGCTCTCCAAGGTCCCTTGGATGCGCACGCAAGCCTCCATCTTGCCTCCATGCCACCCTTCACCGTACTGAGGTCGTCCAGTCAAGTCCATATGTGTAACCTGTACATCCTGCACACTCAACATACACAAATGAGAACACAAGGGAAACCTAACTTAAACCCTTTGCCCAAACATCAAAACACTTTGTCACTCCGGACCACAGATTGCCTCAACAATCTCCCCCTTTTTGATGTTTGACAATACATTTAAGTTAGGGAAAGCAAGATAGCAATCAATAGCAAAAACAATGCTAAATAAATGCATATGCAATGCATACATGGATTCTATCCCAAGGCATCCTACTCCTAACCCTCCAAGTTAGGAATTTTCCACACCTAACCCTCCAAGTTAGGAATTTTCACCACCTAACCCTCTAAGTTAGGATTTTTCACACCTAACTTCTCATAGTTAGGAATTTTCAACACCTAACTCTCCAAGTTAGGACTTTTCCCACCTAACTTCCCAAAGTTAGGAATTTTCAACACCTAACTCTCCAAGTTAGGACTGTTCACACCTAACTTCCCAAAGTTAGGAATTTTCAACACCTAACTCTCTAAGTTAGGACTTTTCACACCTAACCCTCCAAGTTAGGATTTTTCACGGGCTTTTTAAAGCTTCTCCCAAGCTCCCCCTACACTGGACTTACAAAGGCTTTTTAAAAACCACTCCAAGGTTCCCCTTACGCCAAGAATGGAGCAACCATGCTCCCCCTTAATCTTAGCTCCCCCTAATCCAAGGGGTTCCTGCAAAGGCGTGTTTGGTTTCCCACTTAAACCCAACACTTCTCCCCTTTGCCATACATCAAAAAGACCCCAATAATATCCCAATTATTGGTTCTTTCAATCCCCAATGATCCTAAACACAGTGTATTAAACCCCCATACACTTGTTTCTTATCATTTGGACACAAAACCAGCTACTGATACACAAATCAGCCCTGGGCAGTCGACTGCCCCTGTTGGCAGTCGACTGATACTCTGATTATCAATTTTCTGGCCAATTTCAGAATTGCACCAGAAATTCCACAAATCTCCAAAAATTCCCTAATTTCGTGGAGAAGTTTGTGGTACCCAAACCTACTTGGGCCATGTATCTATCACCGTTCCCAAGTTTGACACAAAACCCAAAACTAGACAAAACCTTCAATCAACCCCTTGACCTAAAGTCCTAGTTTTGGTCTTCACTTGATGTCTTTGCCCATGCCAACCCACAATGCATCCCTAGCATTGATTTATATGACATTTATACATCAAAAACTAATTTTCATGCTTTATGACCCCAATGCCACATTTCCAAGCATGAAAGACATTTCTAATGTGCCAAAATCCAAAATTTTCTATGAAAATCAAGGCAAACAAGGAGGCAACCTCCCCCTTAACCTATACCTTCTCCCAATTTTCAATTTTCCTAGGTGAAGTTCTACCCAACTTAACACCATAGACTCAAATTAGGTTCTACCCAACCTAACACCAAGTTCTTCTTCCTTGGACACCATTAAAGGATTGCCCCCAAGCAACCTTATCCCTAGTGCCAACAAGAACTCAACACAACCTTAAACACTCTAAAGGTTTGCAAGCACATTTACTAGGATATACCCAATCCAAGAAAAATATATTTTCATGAAAACTACAAACGTGCTTGACTTTTGGTACGACTTCTAATTTCCTCAAAAGATTGGCATTTTGTATCAATTTTGAACTCTATTTATGATTCCTTGTGTTTGTCAATTCTAACCATCATCAATTTACACAAGGAATTGTCCTTAACTCTTTCTTTTCAATATCCTCAAATATAAAAAAATCTCCTTCTTATCTCTTATCAATCTTCCTTGAATTATCCATAATATCCATATAGTCTCATTTCATACAATCACCAATAAACCATGAGACAAACCCTTGTTCAAGGAGTATAATCAAGGATCTTGATTTAGACATCACATTCTATCATCCAATAGCCATTTTTCTCTAACCCTACTGATCAGTCGACTGCCTCCATGGCAGTCGACTGCCAAAACTCACAGAGAGTTTTCTGGGCTAAGACCAGTCGACTGCCCCCAGGGTAGTCGACTGATACCTTAATTTCAGGTTTTTCAGTCGAGCTTCAGAAATCCCTAAATAATTATACAAATCTCCGAAAAATCTAAAATTTTGTAGGGAGATTTGTGAGACCTATATCTACTTGGGAAAAATATGTTTCCAAATAAATATACTCCATATCCCAAGATTGGCATGAAAGTCCATTCTTTCTAAAGTGTATCATTTTAGCCTATTCCAAAAGTCCTAATTGTGATTCCTCCTCAATGTATCTTCTTATCCTTGATCACAATTCATTTCTATCACTGAATTACATGATATTTGCCCATTAAAACCTATTTTTGTTAATTATTACCTCATTTTCACCTTTTTCTCCTCAATTCCCTTTTGAATGTGCCAAAACCTAGGGTTAAGACTTACTCAAGTCTTCCAATCCCTTTTGACATATTTCACCTAATTTCCTAGGAGAGAAACTTTTGAGATCCATTTACCATGGACCCCAAAGGCTCCTAGAGCTCCCCCTTGAGCTCTTAGCCTTAGCCACCTCCTAGGTGACTCAACCCACACTAGACCACACTGATGTGCCCCCAGTGTTTCTTGACCTACAAAATGGACGTTCTTAACCTTGGACACCTTGTCCTTGGATAAGTCATTGTCTTTCCCTTTGGATGGCACCCCCTTGCCATTTTTGGTCTTCTCCTTCTTGCCATGATTATATGCTTCCCCAGCATATTTCTTTGTTGACCTTGGAGGTCTTAGACCGGTATCCTAAACCCGATCTATCGTAGTTGGGTTTTAAACTACCCAACACCATATCTAGACCCTTTGATCCAACCGTGAATCTTTCTAGGGTCTTTTCTAGTTTGTCAAGCCTTGCCCTCAAGGCTTGATTTTCCCTCTCTAGAATTTTAACTTTGGAATCCATATGTCCACTTTGGACATTTCTAGATCTACCCTCTTTTCTAGGCACATGTCACCCCTTCTTGGGATTTATGCCTTGATTCTTAGGTACAAAGGTTCTAAGTTGATCATGATGCATGCTTTTCCTAGGGTTATGATCTATCTTATTAACCTTAGTCCTATCATTATATCTAAAATCATGGTTATGTACAAGTAAGCAATTTTTGTTAATTTTAGCATGTATGGATGAATGATTAACATTATTTTGAAAATGCAATGAGGAACTTGAAATTGAATTACATTTTAATCTAGGGTTAGGAATTACCTCCCTTACCCTTGAAGTTCCTCCTTGTTGTGACCTTTGCTTCCTCCTTTCTTCTTTCTCCCATCTCCTCAAGTGTCCCATTTTCTTGAGCTCTTTCTTCCTTGGACACTTGGTGTGGTAGTGCCCTAGCTCACCACACGTAAAGCATCGAATCCTCCTCTTCTTCTCTTAGGTTTCTCCAGTCCTACACTTTATGTTAGAATTTAATCTAATTGAAATAGGTTTAGGAATTACCTCCTTTTTACCTAGTGGGCACTTATCCTTGTAGTGCCCCCTTTTGTTGCAACCAAAGCATATAATGTGTTCCTTTTTCCTTGCTTTGGTGGAGGTAGAGGCTTCTTCTTATTCTTATATGATTGAGGGTCTCTCCTCCCCCTCAATACTTGACGTTGATACTTCCTCTTCTTTTCTTGAGGAAGTTGATGATTTTTCGCTTTCTAGTGCTCCTTCACTTGATGAAGTTGACACTTCTTCCTCCTCTTGGTCTCCTTGGATTATTGACCTTGCTTCTTCGAGCTCCTCTACTAGTTGAGCTTGTGTAGGGGTCTTATAAATTTCTTCCAATTTACTCCACAACTCATATGCATTTAAATATGTCCCTACACTACTCAAAATATTGTTATGCAAAATGTTAACCAAAATATTGATTACCTTCTCATTTGCCCTTGCTTGCTCTTGTTGCTCCTTGGTCCAATACCTAGGTCGGAGCTTCTTTCCATGCTTGTCCTTAGGGGTTTCAAATGGTTCTTCTACCACCATTACGCACTCCCAATCCATGCCGAGCCACATCTTAATTCTAGCTCTCCAATACGCAAAGTTTTCATGCTCGTATGGTGGTGGTGAGTTGATATCGTCCCCTAATTTGTCTTCCATTTTCTTTTCCCTCTAGCGTGTGCTCCCTCGGTGGTTAGTCCAATGAGAGTGGTCCTTCGCTCTGATACCAATTGATAGTTCGCTTGCGTTTGCTAGAGGGGGGGTGAATAGCAATTTTCTAACCCCTTTTCTTCCTACACGGTTAGTTGCACAGCGGAATATACAATAAAATAAAACTAACAATGAAGAACAACGCTAACAAACTGAATTTACTTAGTATCCACCCCGGACGGGTGACTAATCTAAGAATCCATCGGTGGATCACTCCCTGGATAACCTCTGGCTAGCCCTCGTTGCTCCTTGTGGGTGGAGAAACCTCGCACAACACCTTGGACACTATCTGGGCATAAAAGATTACTAACTCACTTTACCCAAGCGAGTTTCGTCAAGGGTCTCAGCCTCCATGAAGTCCTCTTTAAATAAAACCCTAGGCTGATAACTCACCACCAGTCGACTGCCCCCACCAAAATCCGACTGTTACACGCCTAACGTTCAATTTTAGATATCACCAGTCGACTGCTCCCCAGGGCAGTCGATTGGTCCAGTGGCCAGACCCTTTCTGTGAGTTTTACCAGTCGACTGCCCCAATGGCAGTCGACTGCCCTAGTCACACACCTAGGGTTTTCCTTTCCGAGTACACTTCTCTCAGCACTCAACCCTAGGACTTTTCCGAGTACAATCACACAACACTCGTACCCTCACGACTCGATTGACTCTTTGTCCGCAACCTCGATTGTTTCCTTCGCGCCCTCTTCATCTTCTGCTCCCGTCCATTGGATGCAGGCAAGCCTCCAGCTTGCTTCCATGCCATCCTTCACGCATGCCTCGAAGTTCGCGCCCATCAGCTCATAGTCCCTGCTCTCCAAGGTCCCTCGGATGCACACGCTGTTGGGACCGGGTGTATGTCGACAAGGATACGGGTTCGTAAAATTTTAAATTTTTACGTGCAGCGGAAGAATTAGCATAAAATAATTTCCTAAATTATTTTAACCACGTATCTAGAATGCAACCTTATGATGTGTTGACATAATCATAAATTAAAACATTGCAGAAAAGTAAACTAATTTACTTTGTACCTCGCGTAACTCGAAGAAAGGAACGAGATCCAACCGTAGCGTCCCTTGGAAGGTTCGCCTCTATTCGCGTCCACGCCGAGTTCTCTTCAGGATGACTTCGCAAAGCCACGAGTTTTGTGCCGACGAGAACTACTAGATTCTCTAAAAGCACAACTAGAACAACAAGAGAAAAGAATGGAAACTAACCACCAAGAATCGGAATCGAATTCCGAGAAGGAAGGAGATGTGATCCGCTTCTTCTTCTTCTTGGTTGGCTTCTCCTTCTTCTTGATAGCTCACGGCAACCACCCTAGGGTGTGCTAGGGGCGCCGGCCCTAGGTGGGATGAAGGGGAGCTGGCCCTAATCCTATTAAGGGGCGCCGGCCCTAATGGGGAAGAGAGAAGAGAAGAGAAGAGAATAAGAGAGAGAGGGAGCTTCTAATCTTTTGATAACTCAATTATCAATTAGGAATTAAAGGCTTGCCTTTGGTTCCTTATATAGTTGCTTCTCCCTTGCTAAGTCTCCTCTTTAACGGAATTTTACATAAGAAATTAATCCTATAAATTCTCTTATTAATTATTCCGTTTAAACCAAGTTTTATTATAACTAACTTTATAATAAAACAAATACCTTCTCTCCTTTTATTATGGAATAAATTTTATAAGAAATTTATAAACTTTCTTATTATGGAAAAATCAATTCATAATTGATTTTATAAAATTAAAATAAACCAATTCATGGATTATTTTAACTTCCATAAAAGAATAAATTTCTATAAATTTATTTATATAAATTTCTTTATACAAATTTATTTATCCATAATTTATAAAATAAATCGTGCTAGATCTATTTTATTAATTAAACCAAATAAAATGGTTTTCTCCCTTTAATGTGGCCGGCCAAACCAAAGAGGGTGGGCACCCTCTTTGGTCGGCCATTTCAAGCCCCACCAATCGCGAATTAAACTCATTTAATTCGCCCAACAAGCCTTCAAAAGACTTAGCCAATTTTAGGTTTCCGTTGCGCCTCTGATTAACTCAGATTCGACTTATTTCTCTTGATTGGAAAATCTAATTTTCAACTCGTTTTAAATCCCTCGGATTACTCGTAGTGCGTGTGACTAAATAGGCTTTCGATTTATGTTGGCCGTCTATAATCAACTAATTATAGAACGATCATGAGTGGCACCTAGTAGTACATCATGACCCCCAATTAATCGAAAGATCAACGGTTTGACCTCAGAAGTAATTCTGAAACCCTTCAGCAGCTCTAATGAATCGTGCCCCAGTCCCTTCACCACCTTATACCCACTTGGTTCAGGACATGGTCTGTTTGTGTCAGTCCCCAGTAGACTGACTACGTCACACCTAGCCCAAGTAGTGTCTTTCTCGTCCTTTGGATTTCTAATTACTCTCATGTATTTAAGAGACTCGCACTCTAAACATGATATACTCTGGCCAGAGGTTTTGAGTAACAATCCGACGATAGGCCTGGGTATACATCTCCTCGCAAGGAGTGGTGAATCCTTTGTAGGCTGTTCAAACATCTTCGGGCACTTCGGCTTATACCCAATCATCCTGGGTCCACACCTCCTTGGAGATGCTTGCTTAAGATGTTAAAGTATAAGTCTCCATGACCAAGATGACTTGAACACCGTAAGTCAAAGGAACATCGCACTTAAGCTGCAGTAAGAACTTCATTGACATATCTACATGTAGATTCCCATATGAAGTCTTACAGCTAGTCACTCCAATGAACTAGTTCCCTTAACTAGCATCCATGTTTATCTCCGGACATCCCAATGTCACCAGCCAGTGAGAATCAGCTGATTAGAGAATAACCCATGCTAGTCTCAACAGAATTGATAGTGTCCGTTTTTATCAATTCATCGACTAGGGATAATTTCAATACTTCACAATTGCACATTTAGAGATAATCACTAGTTGTGATCCCATCACAAATTCTCTTATACTGTGAATTGTATTGCGGACATTCAGTAGATGAGTTTAAGATCTCAATCAAATACACAAACATGTATACTTGAATAGTGAATTATCATTTATTAGAATAAATGTTTACAATCATAAGGCGATTGCCTTAGGACACTTCTCTCATATTACTAACAAACTCCCACTTGGCCTAATGCCAATCGCTACGGTATCCAATACCACAGGCTCTAACATGACCCTCAAACTTGCTTTGAGGCAAGGCCTTAGTTAAAGGATCCGCTATATTCCTTGCAGTGGGAACTCTCTCAATTTGTATGTCATTCCTACTTATAATCTCTCTGATCAGATGATAGCGTCGAAGCACGTGTTTGGATCGCTGATGAGACCTTGGTTCCTTCGCTTGTGCAATAGCTCCATTGTTGTCGCAGTAAACCGGCACTGCTTCATCAATGGTTGGAACCACACCAAGTTCTGAGACAAACTTCTGGATCCAAACTGCTTCCTTTGCTGCTTCCGAAGCTGCGATATATTCCGCTTCCGTGGTAGAATCCGCTACGGTGTCTTGTTTGGAACTTTTCCAACTTACTGCGCCTCCATTCAAAGTAAATACGTATCCAGACTGCGATTTGGAGTCATCCTTATCTGTCTGGAAACTGGCATCTGTATACCCACGTATTACCATATCTCCTTCTCCATATATTAGGAACACATCCTTAGTTCTTCTTAAGTACTTAAGGATTGTCTTGACAGCCGCTCAATGATCCATCCCTGGATCAGACTGGTATCTGCTCGTGACACTCAGAGCATATGATACATCGGGCCTAGTACATAACATAGCATACATGATAGATCCTATCGCGGATGCATAAGATATCTTATTCATGCAAATCCTCTCGTATTCTGTGCGCGGACACATAGACTTCGAAAGGTTGATCCCATGCCTGATGGGAAGGTAACCTTTCTTGGATTCCGACATGCTAAACCTTTTTAGCACTCGGTCTATATATGTAGACTGCGAAAGACCAAGCAACCGTTTTGATCTATCTCTATAGATTCTAATCCCAAGGATATAGGTTGCTTCTCCCAGGTCATTCATGGAGAAAGTTTTGGACAACCAAATTTTAACTGTCTGTAAGACTGATATATCGTTTCCTATAAGTAATATGTCATCGACATATAATACTAGGAATACGACTGCACTCCCACTAACCTTCTTGTACACACAAGGTTCGTCAGGATTTTGTGAGAAATCAAACTTTTTGATTGTCTCATCAAAACGGATGTTCCAGCTCCTAGATGCTTGCTTCAGTCCATATATGGATCGTCGAAGCTTGCATACCTTGGTTTTATCAACCGATGTGAAACCTTCAGGTTGTATCATGTATACATCCTCAAGTAGGTTTCCATTAAGGAAAGCTGTTTTCACATCCATTTGTCATATCTCATAATCATAATGAGCTGCTATGGCTAGGAGCATCCGAATGGATTTAAGCATAGCTACTGGCGAATAGGTTTTGTCATAATCAATTCCTTGTTTTTGACGATATCCTTTTGCCACTAATCTAGCCTTAAAGGTAACTACATTACCTTCCATGTCGGTTTTCTTCTTGAAAACCCACTTGCACCCTATGGGCTTAATCCCTTCAGGTGGGTTAACCAAGTCCCATACTTGATTTTCGTACATGGAATCCATTTCCGACTTCATGGCCTCAAGCCATTTGTCCCTTTCTGAACTTTTCAGGACATCTTCATAACTGATAGGTTCATCATCGCTTATGAGTAACACGTCGTTCGATTCACTTACGAGAAATCCGTATCTCTCTGGAATATTGCGTGCCCTATCAGACCTACGAAGAGGTGGTGTTGTTTTAGGTTCAACTGATAGCTCATCATTATGAGGTATTGGTTGTGGGTCTAGACTAGGTGTCTCTGTAATGTCTATTGGAGTTTCTTGAACTTCATCAAGTTCAATGCCACTCCCACTGTTTTCTTGTAAAAGAAATTCTTTTTCTAGAAATACAGCATGCCTTGAAACAAAGACCTTTTGTTCCAAGGGATGATAGAATTGGTAACCCTTCGTTTCCTTAGGGTATCCAATAAATAGACTTTTATCAGACTTAGCATCCAATTTGTCTGATACAGTCCACTTCACATAAGCGGGATAACCCCATATCTTAAGGTGAGTTAAGTGGGGTTTCTTACTATTCCATGTCTCATATGGAGTAGTAGAGACTACCTTGGTCGGGACTCTGTTTAGCAAGTAAACAACTGTCTTAAGTGCATAGCCCCAAAAGGATTTTGGATGAGTTGCATGATTCATCATCGACCTAACCATGTCCATCAAGGTTCGGTTGCGCCTCTCAGATACACCATTATGCTGTGGTGTATACGGCGGAGTCTCACCACCCCGATCGGATCAAAGTATTTTAATACTTTTGCCAAGTTGTTTCTCTACTTCATTTCTGAACTCTTTGAATTTCTCAAAAGCTTCAGATTTGTTTTTCATCAAGAACACATACCCGAATCGTGAGTGATCATCGATAAAGGTAATGAAGTAGCTATAGCCTCCTTGTGCAAGAGTTGACATTGGTCCACATACATCAGTATGTATTAGACTAAGCAATTCTCCCTCTGGATTACCCTTTCCGGAAAAGGGTAATTTGGTCATCTTGCCTTTTAAGCAGGATTCGCATGTATCAAATGAACCAGGTTCAAATGATTCCAGAATTCCACATCGGTGCAATTCGGTCATGCGTTTCTTGCTAACATGGCCAAGACGACAATGCCAAGTGTAGGAGTCTATTCGATTATCTATTCGAGCACGTTTGTTGCTAACTTCGATATTGAAAACGTCACTGGATAAATCTAACGTGTAGATACCATTGCACAAAGTTCCATTCCCATAAAGAACGCCATTTAAAGTTATGTAACAACAATTGTTACTAAAAGTTAAATGATAACCCTTTTCATTCAAACATGAAATAGATACAATGTTCTTTATTAATGAAGGAACGAAATAACAATTATCCAATTCTAAGACACGTCCAGTGGGGAGCTTTAGCAAATATGTTCCGATGGCAACAGCAGCAATCTTTGCTCCATTCCCAACTCGCAAATCTGCTTCTCCTTTGACGAGTCTTCTTCTATTCCTTAGCCCCTGTATGTCATTACATATATGTGAGCTACACCCAGTATCAAGTACCCAGGTATTTGAGGAAATAGAGTGACATTCAATAACGAAGATACCTGAAGAGGATGGGGCATCGGATGCCTTCTTCTTCAAGGACTCAAGATAAACCTTGCAGTTTCTTCGCCAGTGACCCTCCTTGCCACAATGATGGCAAGTTCCTTTTGGTTTCTTTTCAGTCTTCTTGGCCTTTTTCTTCTTCCCTTTGTTCTGTTCCTTGGCCTTCCTCTTAGAACCTTTCTTCGAGGAACCAACTAACAGTACCGCCTTTTGATCCGGTTTTACAGAAGGCTCTACAGTCTTCAGCAGGTTGAGCAACTCAGGAATGGTGGTCTCTAGTTTATTTATCCGATAGTTCATCACAAATTGTGAACAACTCTTGGGCAAACAACTCAGAATTAAGTCAATACTTAGTTCATGATCCATTGCAAAACCGAGTGCGCTCAGTCGCTCAATGTACCCCAACATCTTTAACACAAACTGCGAGGCAGAAGTGCCTTCCTGTATCTTAGTGGTGAAGAGGAGTCTGGAGACTTCGAACCTTTCGGATCTCGCCTGCTCTTCAAACAACTCATGAAGATGGAAGATGATGGTATAAGCATCCATATGCTCATGCTGCTTTTGCAGCTCAGGTACCATAGAGGCTAGCATGATGCAACTCGCAAGTTCAGAATCGGTCACATGTTTCTGATAGGCCAACAATTGGTCTGGAGTTGCATTCTCTGGAGGATGGGTGGGAAGTTGATCTTCAAGGACATAAGCAAGCTTCTCTGCCTTAAGGACTATCTTTAGGTTTCGAAGCCAGTCCATGTAGTTTGGCCCAGTCAGTTTATTGGAGTCCAAAATGGAACGCAAGTTTAGAGAAGACATGATCGAGTGATTATCCTAGAAATACAAATTGAGCTTATGTGTGAAGAATGATTAAAGAATGTATCAACATACATAAATAAAATCCTATTTATTTTTCAAATTGAATAACCCTTTTTATCAATTCGGGAGATCGTAGGAACATCTCCAAATAGGTTGATATCCAACCATAGATAAGAACAACCATGACTGTGGTCATCAAGTCATTCTTAGCTATGAAGGTAGGTAATTATACCGATTACATATCACACATATGTAACTATCACATTATGCTATCAACTAATTGAATGTTTGCATAAATCATTGGGTTGTTAACTCATTAACAAGTATGCATCATTATACATAGCACCCAACTGCACCTCTCTTTACATCGACCTTGGCTGTGGCACAACAAATCGATGTTCCAAGCTTAAGGCTGACCCATTAATCAAGAAATAGTTTTAATATGGTTGGAGCTCATTCAACCGTTTAGTCAGGCTTGGATGTGTCCAACAACCAAAACTAAGGATTGACCTCTGACTCCAACTACATTATTCATAAACTAATTCCATGGTTTGAACATGTTGAGGTTCAAGTCGGGCATGGATGTGTCGATCAACCCAAACGAGAAACAAAACTCCGATTCTAACCATATTAATGGAAGGTGTTGGCCTTAATATTTTGTAAGGGGTTTTGGGTCTCATCTTTTCTAAGCACATTCATGACATATGTCATGACTAACGATTTCCTTAATAAAGTATGTATGTGACTTAAGTTATCAAGTCTCATTAATTGAATTAGGAACTGGATTTCCTAATTCTAATTTCATACTTTATTAAAGGAATTGTTTTGGGAAACAATTTCCTAAATTGTCATAATCAATTTCGGAAATAATATGTTTAAGACTTTGATTTCTCTAAATCAAATCTTATTAAATTAAGAGGCAATTCCCTTAATTCAATGACATATTATTTTCATGAAAATCTCAATTAAGAAAACTCTATAGGAAACCATTTTCCTAATTAATTTTGGAGACAACAACATGTAAGAGCATCACCTCTTAAATCATGTTTTATTCATGGATTTAATTAATTACAACAAATCGTTTTCTAAGGGTGGCTCCCCGAGGCTCAGATACCCAAAGAAAAGTAATTTGTCGTAAATCCAATTTGGTCCGTTTCGGAAACGCAACCAAATCAAACATGACAATTTCATTCAAAATTGGGAAATTAAATTACAACAACTAACTTTAAATTGGACGGCTCCCCGAGGCTCAATCCAAAATAAAGAATTTTGTTAATAATTTAAAGCCAATTCGAATTTGAAATTGTCAACTAATTATCCATAAATTTGTCTAGACTTTCTCAAAAGAAAGTGCCCAAAATTGCGAGGTTTCATAATAGATTTTCAGAATGGTTGTAAGTTTCTGGTACAAAGAAAACTTACATATTTCCAAAATTGGAAAATTTCTAAAATTAGAAAAATTTCCAAAATTGGAAAGTTTCCAAAGATGGGAAGTTTTCACAATTATTATAAAATTTTAGAAACTAGAAAATTTCAAAAGTTTGCGAAATTTCATGAGGATTTCCAAACTTTGAAATTCCTAAATCTAAAATTTATCATAATTGGAAAGTTTCCATAATTGAAAAATTTTCCAAAATTGAGATCATGACAAAGTGTTCCGCAAAACAATTATATGATTATGTCGAACACTAACCGGCTCTGATACCACTGTTGGGACCGGGTGCATGTCGACAAGGATACGGGTTCGTAAAATTTTAAATTTTTACGTGCAGCGGAAGAATTAGCATAAAATAATTTCCTAAATTATTTTAACCACGTATCTAGCATGCAACCTTATGATGTGTTGACATAATCATAAATTAAAACATTGCGAAAAAGTAAACTAATTTACTTTGTACCTCGCGTAACTCGAAGAAAGGAACGAGATCCAACCGTAGCGTCCCTTGGAAGCTTCGCCTCTATTCGCGTCCACGCCGAGTTCTCTTCGGGATGACTTCGCAAAGCCACGAGTTTTGTGCCGACGAGAACTACTAGATTCTCTAAAAGCACAACTAGAACAACAAGAGAAAAGAATGGAAACTAACCACCAAGAATCGGAATCGAATTCCGAGAAGGAAGGAGATGTGATCCGCTTCTTCTTCTTCTTGGTTGGCTTCTCCTTCTTCTTGATAGCTCACGGCAACCACCCTAGGGTGTGCTAGGGGCGCCGGCCCTAGGTGGGATGAAGGGGAGCCGGCCCTAATCCTATTAAGGGGCGCCGGCCCTAATGGGGAAGAGAGAAGAGAAGAGAAGAGAATAAGAGAGAGAGGGAGCTTCTAATCTTTTGATAACTCAATTATCAATTCGGAATTAAAGGCTTGCCTTTGGTTCCTTATATAGTTGCTTCTCCCTTGCTAAGTCTCCTCTTTAACGGAATTTTACATAAGAAATTTATCCTATAAATTCTCTTATTAATTATTCCGTTTAAACCAAGTTTTATTATAACTAACTTTATAATAAAACAAATACCTTCTCTCCTTTTATTATGGAATAAATTTTATAAGAAATTTATAAACTTTCTTATTATGGAAAAATCAATTCATAATTGATTTTATAAAATTAAAATAAACCAATTCATGGATTATTTTAACTTCCATAAAAGAATAAATTTCTATAAATTTATTTATATAAATTTCTTTATACAAATTTATTTATCCATAATTTATAAAATAAATCGTGCTAGATCTATTTTATTAATTAAACCAAATAAAATGGTTTTCTCCCTTTAATGTGGTCGGCCAAACCAAAGAGGGTGGGCACCCTCTTTGGCCGGCCATTTCAAGCCCCACCAATCGCGAATTAAACTCATTTAATTCGCCCAACAAGCCTTCAAAAGACTTAGCCAATTTTAGGTTTCCGTTGCGCCTCTGATTAACTCAGATTCGACTTATTTCTCTTGATTGGAAAATCCAATTTTTAACTCGTTTTAAATCCCTCGGATTACTCGTAGTGCGTGTGACTAAATAGGCTTTCGATTTATGTTGGCCGTCTATAATCAACTAATTATAGAACGATCATGAGTGGCACCTAGTAGTACATCATGACCCCCAATTAATCGAAAGATCAACGGTTTGACCTCAGAAGTAATTCTGAAACCCTTCAGCAGCTTTAATGAATCGTGCCCCATTCCCTTCACCACCTTATACCCACTTGGTTCAGGACATGGTCTGTTTGTGTCAGTCCCCACTAGACTGACTACGTCACACCTAGCCCAAGTAGTGTCTTTCTCGTCCTTTGGATTTCTAATTACTCTCATATATTTAAGAGACTCGCACTCTAAACATGATATACTCTGGCCAGAGGTTTTGAGTAACAATCCGACGATAGGCTTGGGTATACATCTCCTCGCAAGGAGTGGTGAATCCTTTGTAGGCTGTTCAAACATCTTCGGGCACTTCGGCTTATACCCAATCATCCTGGGTCCACACCTCCTTGGAGATGCTTGCTTAAGATGTTAAAGTATAAGTCTCCATGACCAAGATGACTTGAACACCGCAAGTCAAAGGAACATCGCACTTAAGCTGCAGTAAGAACTTCATTGACATATCTACATGTAGATTCCCATATGAAGTCTTACAGCTAGTCACTCCAATGAACTAGTTCCCTTAACTAGCATCCATGTTTATCTCCGGACATCCCAATGTCACCAGCCAGTGAGAATCAGCTGATTAGAGAATAACCCATGCTAGTCTCAACAGAATTGATAGTGTCCGTTTTTATCAATTCATCGACTAGGGATAATTTCAATACTTCACAATTGCACATTTAGAGATAATCACTAGTTGTGATCCCATCACAAATTCTCTTATGCTGTGAATTGTATTGCGGACATTCAATAGATGAGTTTAAGATCTCAATCAAATACACAAACATGTATACTCGAATAGTGAATTATCATTTATTAGAATAAATGTTTACAATCATAAGGCGATTGCCTTAGGACACTTCTCTCATATTACTAACACACGCAAGCCTCCAACTTGCTTCCATGCCACCCTTCACCGTACTGAGGCCGTTCAGTCAAGTCCATATGTGTAACCTGTACATCCTGCACACTCAACATACACATATGAGAATACAAGGGAAACCTAACTTAAACCCTTTGCCCAAACATCAAAACACTTGGTCACTCCGGACCACAGATTGTCGACCCTAGCCGACCAACCCTCTTCCCTTCTTCTTGCTTGCAGCGCCAACACCACGCCTTCTTCTCTTCTTGTTGCCGCATGCCACAAAGGCGGAAAGGAAATCCTCCTTTAGCTTGATGTCGCCGACCACCAAAGGGATGAGAAGAGGAGAAGAGATGAAGGAGAAAGGAAGCAAAAGCTTTGCTCTTGCTCCTTCTTGCTGCCGGCGCAAAACCTAGGAGAGAGAGGATGAGAGGGAGAGAAAAGAGAGAGGCTTAGGGTTGATTCTTGTGTGCTTGGTCTCATGACTCATGAGATATTTATAGGCTACAATAGGGACCATGAGGAGGAGTTGGTTTTGGTCTCCTAATGGATCCAAATCCCGATCCATTAATGATAACTCGACCCACTAAAGGGTTATCATTGAACTACCACACCAATCCCCAAAAAAAAATATGGGCTCCACCATATTATGTAAACATAATCTCCCCATGTTTATGATCTCGCATGTCCATTAATTAATTAAATTATTGACAATTTAATTAATTAATATCTAACTCCATGAGTAGTACCACTCAACCTTATCATTATGCCGGACCAAGTCCACCTGCAGGATTTACATGATAAACTTTATGAGCTCCTCAAGGGGACATCATCATCCTCACGCATTAGGACACGATTTCCTTTTATAATCAATGACACACCATGTAAATAATATTATTTCTCAATTTACCAGGCCTATTGATTTAATAAATAAATCTCGCCCATTGGTAAATCAAAGAAATAGATATTAAGTACATGCGCCCGTTATTATATTGGGATTAAGAGCACGTACACCATAATATCTGAGGTCTGATTCGATTATATAGTCAGTATAAATCTAATCACCTCTAAGTCGATCCTGCTCAATACACACAAAGTTTACTAGTGTAATTCTATAGTCAAGATAGACTAATACCAAATTACACTACAACCATTCCGATGGTTTATCCAAATCCATCTTGGTTGTGAGCCACTACTTATACTTTACAAGGGACTGATAACATGATCTTCTGTGTGACACCACATACCATATTATCTACAATATAAAGTAATGGACAATATGCACACATATAATAAATATAAAATGCAAACAATGACCATGTGATTCTTATCCCAAAATATAGATGTTCATACAAAAGCTAGACTTTTAGTGTACATCCTAACATGAACAAGGTATCATAAGATATGTCTGAGTTTAGTTAACCTAGTGGAAGTGATTTTGCAATTAATGAGTTGATTTCACAACAATCTAACCTACAAAGAAGTAGTCATACGATTATCCCTTGGAAAAAGTTTGACATTGAGAATGATGCCTTAATGATTTTGCTAGTTGATGATAAAGAAACTCAAACTGTTGAAGAAGTATTGAGATGCTCATTTAAAAAAAAATGAAAAGTTATAATGGATAAGGAAATGAAGTCAATGAAAAAGAATTAAGTTCAGAACTTAATCGATCTTCCTCTACGCCAAAAGGCTATTGGAAACAAATGAATTCTCAAAATTAAGTGAAAAGTGGATAGATCGATTGATAGATATAAGGATTATTTGGTTGCAAAAAGTTATATCCAATAAGAGGGTATCGATTTTGAAAGATATTTTCTCCTATTATAAAATTTATGTTAATTCATATTATTTTAATTATAGTAGCAAATTTTAATTTAGAATTATATTAGATAGATGTAAAGACAACTTTCCTAAATGATGAGTTTAACGAGAAAATCAATATGACATAGCTAGAAGGTTACATTGTTGAAGACCAAGAGATACAGTTATTAGATGGCTTGACCGTGGCACGTAGGCTGGTCCATAGCGGGTTGACCATTTGTGGGGTGAGGTAAGCTGACCCATCATCTTGGTGAGAAAATCCTCAATCCAACCAAACTTAAGGCGGATTGCAGGTTAGGTAGGCCAACCCACAAGCCTACCAAAAAAATAAAAATAAAAAGGCTTGTGGGGCAGCTTGGGTTGTCTTACGGGTTGCTCATTTAGTGAAGAGAAAATGTTAATGAAGCGAAATCAATTTAACACCTATTTTTAAGGAAAACATGTCAAAGTAAGTTAAGAAAACTTATCATAAAAATGGTTATAAACAAATCTAGTAACCCTAATTGCATCAATGCACTACAAAAGAACAAGTTTGCTCATAGCTCTGATGAACACGAGAGAAGCGCCAAGGGACCTCAATGACTATTCAAGGTGCATGAGTGGCTGCTGCAGCATTTCCTTAACCCGTCGGCCAACCCAAGCCCGTCACGGGTCAACCTGCGCGGGTCAGGAGCCTAGGAGGGTCAGTCCACCTAGACCCACATTTAAATGGATTGATAAAATTCTAACCCAACTTGCTTAAATTATTTATCGAGATGGGTCAATCCTATGGGCCCATCCTAAATTGATGACTCTACCAAGAGAACAAAGTGTGTAGACTTTAAAAAGTCCATTTATGATCTAAAGCAAGTGTCAAGATAATGAAACATTAAATTTAGTGAAATTATTTTATCTTATGATTTTGAAATAACTAATGAAGATCATTATGCCTATTTAAAAATATAAAAAGAAAGCTTGTCATATTATCATTATATGTTGATGATATATTAATAACTAAAAGTGACACAAAGTTTGTGAGAGAAGTTAAAGCATAGTTGTTTGTGTTGGAAGAACTAGCTAATCGAACCTGAGTTTTGATATTGGCAAAGGTTCAAAGTTAAGTTTGTTTGTGATCTAACATGTTGAACTAAGTGAGTAGGAAAGTCCTAATTAAGTCTAGTCACGATGTCCTAGTCATGTAGATTAGGAATGAAGTCCTGGTCTTATGGATTGGGCACTAAGTCCTTGTCATGTGGACTAAGCAATGAAGTCCTGGTCAAGGAGACCAAGTAGAAGCCTTGGTAGATCAAGGATGACAGGTAGAAGTCTAGGTGGGCAGAGGATCGGATGACTATAGTCCTGAAAATCAAGGATAGGATGTCGAGCAAAAGTCTAAACAAGGTTTACCAAAAAGGTAATTTCTCTTGAGAGAAGTAGGTGAGGACGTGCACTCCGTCGAGAGAACAGTAGTCGTTGGTCTGACCTAGAATTTTGATTGAAACCTAAAAGCCACGATTGGATAGTGTGTGATTGTCAATTGCATTTATTTCATATATATTTGTTTATGCTAACTCTGTGATGCAGATGGAGGTGTTCTGAACCAGGATGGTCCAGGCGCCTGAAGCTGAGGTGCCTAGAAGGGATCCAAGTGCCTAGGGTAGGATAAAAGCTTCACAGAGTCAAACCTCATCTGGTCAGCTTTGAGATGCTTGGAAGGGATCCATGCACCTGAAGTAAAGGCACTTGAAAGGAATAAAGGCGCCTAGAAGAGTATAAGCTACGACTAAGAGGGAACAAATCAAATTTGCTTCGGATAGAGGCACCTCTATCCCAATAGAGGCGCTTGGATACTCCTTTATGAGTGTTCGACCAAGAGCTTCATACACATTTCTCTAAGCAATTCAACACTCAGACGCTTACTGTGCTGCACCAAACTTCGATTACGACGCTGCGACGCTGCTCTGACAACTGCGCCATACTTCAATACTTTGTAAACTGTCGGTATAACTTCATTTTATGCATTTACTTTTTACACTCTATAACATTTCCGAATTGATAATGATTGCCCAAAGAAAACTATCGACAATCACGGGCCTTGGAGTAGGAGTTGCCAAAGGCTCCGAACTAAATAAAAGAAAACTGTGTTAGCGTTGTGTGTTTTCTTTATATTTCCACTGTGCATTTACTCCGAATTTTACGATAAAGTGAATAAGCCGCGAGAGCTATTCACCCTCCCTCTAGTGCTTCCTCAATCCTACAATAGCATTATCACAATATGACATAAATGATATGGGAGAAGATGAGTATATCTTAGAATTAAAGAACATAAGAGATCGATTAAAAATTCTTTTAGGTTTCTCAAGAGACTAATATTATTAAGATACTACAAAACTTCAATATATTAAATTACAACATTGAACATATACCTGTAGCCAAAGGTACTATTTTGAGCAAGTGTATGTGCTCCAAGACTCTTGATGAAATAGTCCAAATGAAAAAAACGACCATATGTTAGTGTCATTGATAGTTTAATATACACTATGTTGTATATATGTTCTAATATGAACTATGTTACTGGCTTAGTTAGCCATTTCTAGTCAAATCCAAGATTGAGCCATTGGAATCTAGTGAAAATGATATTTAGATATCTTAAAAGTATAATAGATTATTGTCTCCATTTTCAAGGATTTGATATGAGCCTGAAAGTCTACACGGATATAGATTAAGTTGGGAACCTTGATGATAGAAAATTTACATCTGGCCATGCCTTCTTTCTGAATGGAGGAGTCATCTCATAGAACATCAAAAAGTAATCTTGTGTAGCATTGTCAACAAAGGAAACTTAGTTTGTGATTTGCATAGCGGTTATGTAAGAAACCGTCTAGTTGAGAAGGTTCTTGAAGTATTTAAAAATTATTGAGAATAATAAAAGTCTTGTTATAGTTCACTGTGACAATCAAGTTGCCATATCTTTTTCTAAGGATCCCAAACATCTTAGCAAAACCAAGCATATATCTATTAAGTATAATTTTGTAAGGGATATAATTGACAAGAAAAAGGTTATTCTTAAATATATCCCTACACGTACTATGTTTGGCAGACCTTTTACTAAGTCATTGACTAAAAAGTCATTTCAATGACATGTGAAGGCTTTGGAACTTTGTAGAATATAATGTATTGTAAAGACAATCGAATATTGTAATGTGTTTGATTGTGAAATGCCATGATATATTCAATATATATCTTATTATTGAATTATGGATAAAGTTTCGATGAGCATGTTGACGATTTGAGATTGATTCTCTCACATGGACAATCATATCTATTTGATTAGTATAAATAGAGATAAAACTATTGCTTATGGGGCAGCTAATGAAGTAGTGAATGGATATGTACCTATAAGTTGGGGTCACGTTGATAATAATATCAAGATGAGATCATTTGTAAATTGACAATGATCAGAGTAAATATACCTACTATTTACTAAATATATTGGAAGCCAAATAGGAATTCATGAGTTGAATTTAGTGTTGGTGCCGAAAGCATTATATCGAACCTTGTTTTGATATTGGCAAAGGGTTCAAAGTTAAGTATTATTGGTGATCTAATGTGTTTCATTAAGTATGCAGGAAAGTCCTAGTTTACCTAGGCACGAAGTCTTGACCTGCAGGGTTGAGCATGAAGTCCAGACCGAGGGTTAGGCACGAAGACCTAGTTCGAGGAATTGGACATGATGTCCTAGCCGAGGCCTGGGCACTGAAGACCTGACCGAGGGTTGGGCATGAAAACCTAGCTTGAGGAATTGGGCAAGAAGACTTGGTCAAGGATTGGGCGCCGAAGACCTAATCCGGAAGATCGGGCAAGAGACGTAGCCGAGTGACGACTGCGGACAGAAGTAGAGACAGGTTGTAAAATACGGCAATACGAAAATTCGAGCCAGAAAATTTTTCGGGATTTTTCCGGATAGAGTCTAGGGTTTTCGGCCTACGGGAGGAGCCCAAGGGGCTTTATTGTAAATATTTAAAACGTATCAAGGGTTTACTGGTAAACTCTTAAATTACGAAAGGGTAAGTAATCTAACCCTAGAGATTTATGGAGGTGGATTAAAATATAATGGGGGTTAAATGGTTAAACCCTTACCCTAAGAGCAGGATTGGAAATTTATGAAAGTGGAGGGGCTTTTTTTGTAAAATGCTTCTCACTTAAAACCCCTCACCTCCCCTCGCGTGCCCTACTCGTAGCCAAAGTAGCAGCCGACTCCTTCTTCTCCCCGCGTGACCTAGCCGCCACAGCTAGGCGGCGACTTCTCCTTCTTCGATTAGTTCCATGCCCTAGCTCACAGGCGATCCCTTCTTCTTCTTCCGTATGTTTGCAAGACCTAATTGCAGGCGAACCCCATCCGACGACCACTCCCTACCTCTGAGCCACTCGACGCCGAGGACAACTAGGGCTAGCAAACTAGGTATGACTTCATTTCTACCACAATCGGGTAAGGACTTGATCTTCTCTGGCAATATCTTGATAATCTGATGGTTGCAGCCGATTGTGGGAAATACCATTGATTGGGTTGGCTGGGCATCGGTTTGGGTTGCTACCGGAGAAGAGGAAACCGAGTTGTGGACACTGCACAGGCTAGATAACGATAGGTATTCAGATTCGACAGATTTGGCACAGGGGAGGCAGAAGGTAAGGTTTATATATTGTATAGATCTTGTATTGCTTCTAATGGTTTTATTCTGATGGAATTTCAATCAGAATCTGTATATGGGATGTTCTAGAGTATCTATATGATTGGGTATGGATCGGATTTTGAGCTGTGAGGGTGGTCTTGGCTTTAGCTGTAATCTTGTTGTTTTGGTTTTGAATTCTTGTTCGGATTTCATTTTGAAGGCAAGGGATGATGGAATAAATGTAGGTTAAGATTGTGGAGTGTTTTGTTTCCCTTGGATGGTGATTTTGGTATATGATCACGTGGGATTGAATATTGGTTTATGCCTTTTGATCATGTAATTCCCTTGCTGTGAAATAGTTATGGTGTCTGATCGAACAGTAGGGATGTATTGTTGTGTTAGACCTTTGTTTTTGTTTCTCCACTAATGCTATGGTGATGGAAGTGGTGTTATAGGATGTATTTCTTTGATTCTACGATTTGGCTTTTACTGTGGATTTTTGTTGGATCAAATCTTTAATGAAGTGGGAATTGCCTATTGCAAGCTGATACGAATGGTTTGAGTTGCAGCCTTGATGTATGGATTTTGGATTTGCTGTGGATGAGGATGGATGTTTGGTAGCTTTCTTGTTTGGAATTCGGAATAAGATAGCATTGAGGTTTTGTCTTAGGGATTGACTGTGAGTATCTTTGGGGTAAATGATTGAATGATTCATTTGGAATCGATCCTACTATTGGATAGACATTTGGTTTTGTTTTGGCTTGGGATTAGGTTGTTATTGGGTCGATAGACTTAGTAATGATCTTTGGCAAGCTCCATCATTGTGGTATTTGACCTTTACTAGGATTAGGGTGATCCTAGATGAGTTGTAGATATACTTAGCTAATTTAGCATTTGTTAAAGTAGCTAAAACTGTGTTTTGATACAGGACACTGAGTTTACTATTGCTCATTATTGGACCGGAGGTTCCCTATATACACGGGCTACTCACTGTAGGCGGGTACCCTTGACTTATCTTGTTGATATTGTCATATTGTTATGCATATACTGTTATAGATAGCAGTAAGTTTATACGCTATCCTTGTTTAGTATGCTTGTTCTGGATACTTGTTGTTTATCCCTGAGTTATTCTGCTGTTAGTTCCATACAGTCTCAGGTATTGTCATATCTATATGTATGCTTAGATATCTTGATGTATCTCTTGCATTTGATGTTGAGGGATCAGTAGTTTCCTGCCAGTATACGTTGTAGGTTACCAGTATTTCCTGTTATAGGAATCAGACTGAGACTTAGTATACTGAGGACTTGGTGAGGGAGGTATGTATATCTATCATACACCATCTCTGCATTGTTGCATGCCGGCGATCAGCGACTCCCTTGTGGTTGAGCCTATCGTCTTTCGCTACATGATATGCGCACACGACCACTCATGGGTTAGTGGATACCGTAGGATGTGTGCATTTGCTCTGTATTGCTCCGTTCGGCCACTATTTGGAGGGTGGGTCCGGGCGTGGTAGCAGGCAGGGATCCCTTCTCGTACTGAGCCACGAGGAGATGAGAGCTAGACTCGCCCATTGCTTGGGGTAGGAGCGTGGTCTCCGCCAGCATCCTGTCCACCCGGTCACTCAGGAGCAGTGATGGCAGGGTGCGTACAGGTTGTCACAGCTCTACCCACGCGGACGTTGTGGATGATGTCCTGACTGGGACTAGGGGGTGACACATGTCATTGCACCATGTGCATATTTTGCATCGTGCATTGTTTGCTGCACTTGATTTCTGCACTTGTTTGACATGCATATTCTGGAGACTTGTTATCTGAGATTATATGTCTATTGGTATTTCAAAGGTATTTATTACCCTCTTTTCAGGTTAGATGGATTCTGGTATGTATCTTTATTCAGTATCTTCAGTATATCCTTTCCTATTGTTCATATGAGACTTATCAGCGTAGACTCCTATTGTTATTATAACGTACTATGCATATCTGCTGGGTATTCGCTGAGTTTATGGACTCACACCGTTGCCATATATTTTTATTTTCAGGTTGAAATACTTGGAGTCGCCAGAAGAGCCCAGCAGCCAGTCCCTAACCATCGCGACGACAGGGTTTTGTTTTTGTACTTGGCGATGTATTTATTTCATATTGCTTTTAGGACTTTGTATATGTCTTGTGAGTGTTGTAGTGTGCCCTAAGGGGTTTATGTATTGGTTGATTTGTCGTAAGTCGGACTAGTCCGCAGTCAGGTATGATTTACTTAGTTGTCTTGTGCTTTTATGTTGTGTTTATCTATTTTGGAGGCCTGAGGCCAAATTTATTATCTGCGTGTGTGTATGTATGTGTAAATTATCCGCCGGACAGGGGAGGTGCTGTCCGATTTTCTATTGGATCAACGGCTCCTAGGTCTCGGGGTGTGACAATTTATTTTGGTATCAGAGCGAGGTTTGTCGGATACCTTGAGGACTTGTGGATTTACGGTGTCTACTTGTTTTACGAGTCTTGTCGGATTTGTTTGGAGTATTTTTCTCGATGTGGTTGTTTGGGACTTGGCGCGATGGGACTTCTTCAGGCGACAGGTATTTCTTCTGATTTCTTGTATACCTTATCTTGGTTAGGAAGGATTAGGAATTCTCGCATGCCATTAATGTTACCATTCTTGTATATTTAGGAATGGTTATTGGATCATGTTACTATTCCTGTATATGTAGGTATTGTTAGAAATTATCTCATGTTACCATTCCTGTATATTAGGTATGATTTGGAATTCTCTCATGTTATTGGATAATGTTACTATGCCTGTATACTTAGGTATGGTTAGAAATTCTCTCATGCCATTAGATCATGTTACTATTCCTGTATATGTAGGTATGGTTAAAATTTCTCTCATGTTATTGGATTATGATATTATTCGTGTACCCGTCTAATAACTTGGTTAGATATGATGACTTAAAGTCAATCAGTTTATAGTAATCATGGTCAGGATCGACTATAAAGGAGATTAGTTGGCTTGTTGCAGACTTGTCTAAATGTGGAAAATGTTGATTCTTGTATGATACCGACATACGGGTTGGAAGACGAGGGTCAAACCTGTCAACAGGATATTGGAGGTTGAGGATTTTTGATTTTTACTGGACTTTATTATTCATAGTACTTGTACCAGCTACTATCAGCTGAGTGAGGACTAGGGATGCCTACTGTAATTGACTTGATCAGTATTGGATTAATTCACTGTAACTCATGGAGCTACAAGTTTTTCTTATGTTGCGTATATCTGGACAGATAAGCTAGATGTCATGTTTTGAGTACATGATCTGCATTGATGCAATAGGGTAGCAGTAGCTACATATTATTACGCTTAGTAAAGGATTGATACATTCTGTTTTCTTTAGGGGCTTTGACCATGGACCACTTGTACTTGGTAGTTGACCTAGAAGGTACATGTTGATAGGTGATTTGGGCTAATATAGAAAAGTGTGAAGCTAGTTGCTTGACACTTACGGGTTACCGCTTGTACTTGGTTGAATAACTAAAAAGGTACCTACGGACTTATGATTTGCGTGGAGGCAAATCACTTATAAAACTAGACCACCTTTGGTTAGATGATATCGAGGACGACCCGTTGGGAAATAAAGGAATTGTCTCATGAGTATGTGGAGATACTCCTAAGAGATAACATGTCTCTAGCTCCTTGTTACGGAGTAGGACCTTAGAGGGTTTGACCATGGAGTGGAGGAATTGGATTGTACTGGATTACGAGTTGACGGTCGGTGTGACTCACTAGTTTCTACGTTATTCTATGAGGGATTTTGACTCATAGATTGGGTGTACATGGTTAGATAATCTCGGTGGTGCATCGGGTTGTACGACCCGTTAGGGTGCGGAGAATGTGGAGTTAGCTTTATCCTTACCTTTCGGTGATATATTAGACATTAATCAGGAGGTCAAAGTGTCCACTGGATTCGGTTATTATACCCCTATCGTGGACCTATTAGGTCACGGGATGATAAGGTTGATATCACCATGGACTTTCTCGCTGGTGTTGAGAGGTGGATTGTGATTGACGAATCTCTATGATATGTTGTATTTTGAGGATTCTATTAGTGGACATGGACCCACCGGATTGTAGCTTTTCTGATGGATCATTGGGTGGATAAATAATCCTTTGTTGGTTGATTGTTTAGGAAGTCTGTTATTTATAGCAGCATATGGTATGACATATTGGAACGATCTTTAAATTATATGTTATCTTTGTCTATTGAAGGATATGTATACATATATATGATTTGTGATGTTTGGGAGGATGTTATTAACTTGGAGATAGTTGGTCATACTCATGGATTTCACGTTTTACATTTGAGGATCGAAGTATAGACTTGGCGTGAGTAATCTTAGGATTGAGTACCTTGGATAGTTGTAATGACTGAATGGTTGTTGGATGATAACCTCTGGATTGATATCTCCAGTTGTTCCGTACCGGTGTAACCTTAGGGTATCAGAAGTAGTGATTACTCATGATGAGTACAGACATGATGAGCTGCTAGTGTGTGCCACATGAGGAATGAACGAAATTTGGGGACCACATTTTTATTAGTGGGGGAGAATGTAAAATATGACAATTCAACAATTCGAGCCAGAAAATTTTTCGGGATTTTTCCGAATAGAGTCTAGGGTTTCTGGGCTATGGGATGAGCCCAAGGGGCTTTATTGTAAATATTTAAAATATATCAAGGGTTTACAGGTAAACTCTTAAATTACGAAAGGGTAAGTAATCTAACCCTAGAGATTTATGGAGGTGGATTAAAATATAATGGGGGGTTAAATGGTTAAACCCTTACCCTAAGAGCAGGATTGGAAATTTATAAAAGTGGAGGGGCTTTTTTTGTAAAATGCTCCTCACTTAAAACCCCTCACCTCCCCTCACGTGCCCTACCCACAGCCAAAGCAGCAGCCGACTCCTTCTTCTCCCCGCGTGACCTAGCCACCACAGCTAGGCGGCGACTTCTCCTTCTTCGATTAGTTCGTGTGCCCTAGCTCACAGGCGATCCCTTCTTCTTCTTCCGTATGTTTGCAAGCCCTAATCGCAGGCGAACCCCATCCGACGACCACTCCCTTCCTCTGAGCCACTCGACGCCGAGGACAACTAGGGCTAGCAAACTAGGTATGACTTCATTTCAACCACAATCGGGTAAGGACTTGATCTTCTCTGGCAATATCTTGATAATCTGATGGTTGCAGCTGATTGTGGGAAATACCATTGATTGGGTTGGCTGGGCATCGATTTGGGTTGCTACCGGAGAAGAGGAAACCGAGCTGTGGACACCGCACTGGCTAGATAATGATAGCTATTCAGATTTGACAGATTTGGCACAGGGGAGGCAGAAGGTAAGGGTTATATATTGTATAGATCTTGTATTGCTTCTAATGGTATGATTCTGATGGAATTTCAATCAGAATCTGTATATGGGCTGTTCTAGAGTATCTATATGATTGGGTATGGATCAGATTTTGAGCTGTGAGGGTGGTCTTGGCTTTAGCTGTAATCTTGTTGTTTTGGTTTTGAATTCTAGTTCGGATTTCATTTTGAAGGCAAGGGATGATGGAATAAATGTAGGTTAAGATTGTGGAGTGTTTTGTTTCGCTTGGATGGTGATTTTGGTATAAGATCACGTGGGATTGAATATTGGTTTATGCCTTTTGATCATGTAATTCCCTTGCCGTGAAATAGTTATGGTGTCTGATCGAACAGTAGGGATGTATTGTTGTGTTAGACCTTTGTTTTTGTTTCTCCACTAATGCTATGGTGATGGAAGTGGTGTTATAGGATGTATTTCTTTGATTCTACGATTTGGCTTTTACTGTGGATTTTTGTTGGATCAAATCTTTAATGAAGTGGGAATTGCCTATTGCAAGCTGATACGAATGGTTTGAGTTGCAGCCTTGATGTATGGATTTTGGATTTGCTGTGGATGAGGATGGATGTTTGGTAGCTTTCTCGTTTGAAATTCGGAATGAGATAGCAGTGAGGTTTTGTCTTAGGGATTGACTGTGAGTATCTTTGGGGTAAATGATTGAATGATTCATTTGGAATCGATCCTACTATTAGATAGATATTTGGTTTTGTTTTGGCTTGGGATTAGGTTGTTATTGGGTCGATAGACTTAGTAATGATCTTTGGCGAGCTCCATCATTGTGGTATTTGACCTTTACTAGGATTAGGGTGATCCTAGATGAGTTGTAGATATACTTAGCTAATTTAGCATTTGTTAAAGTAGCTAAAACTGTGTTTTGATACAGGACAGTGAGTTTACTGTTGCTGATTATTTGACCGGAGGTTCCCTATATACACGGGCTACTCACTGTAGGCGGGTACCCTTGACTTATCTTGTTGATATTGTCATATTGTTATGCATAGACTTTTATAGATAGCAGTAAGTTTATACGCTATCCTTGTTTAGTATGCTTGTTCTGGATACTTGTTGTTTATCCCTGAGTTATTCTGCTGTTAGTTCTATACAGTCTCAGGTATTGTCATATCTATATGTATGCTTAGATATCTTGATGTATCTCTTGCATTTGACGTTGAGGGATCAGTAGTTTCCTGCCAGTATACGTTGTAGGTTACCAGTATTTCCTGTTATAGGATTCAGACTGAGACTTAGTATACTGAGGACTTGGTGAGGGAGGTATGTGTATCTATCATACACCATCTCTGTATGTGTCTATTGGTATTCCAAAGGTATTTATTACCCTCTTTTCAGGTTAGATGGATTCTGGTAAGTATCTTTATTCAGTATCTTTAGTATATCCTTTCCTATTGTTCATATGAGACTGTATTAGCGTAGACTCCTATTGTTATTATAACGTACTATGCATATCTGCTGGGTATTCGCTGAGTTTATGGACTCACACCGTTGCTATATATTTTTATTTTCAGGTTGAAATACTTGGAGTCGCCAGAAGAGCCCAGCAGCTAGTCCCTACCCATCGCGACGACAGGGTTTTGTTTTTGTACTTGGCGATGTATTTATTTCATATTTCTGTTAGGACTTTGTATATGTCTTGTGAGTGTTGTAGTGTGCCCTAAGGGGTTTATGTATTGGTTGATTTGTCGTAAGTCGGACCGGTCCGCAGTCAGGTATGATTTACTTAGTTGTCTTGTGCTTTTATGTTGTGTTTATCTATTTTGGAGGCCTGAGGCCAAATTTATTATCTGCGTGTGTGTATGTATGTGTAAATTGTCCGCCGGACAGGGGAGGTGCTGTCCGATTTTCTATTGGATCAGCGGCTCCTAGGTCTCGGGGCGTGTCACAGGTCAAGGTACGAACATCTCGAGATTTGAGAGTCTCGGAGGTTGATCAAAAGTCCAACCGGAGGAGCCGGTTGGCAAAAGATAACTTCTCCAGAGTGGAGTAGGTGAAGACGCATTTCCCGGAAGAGAGAACAGTAGACGTCGATTCAACCTAAGATTTCATTTGAAATCCAAAGTCAGAACCAAGACAACTCTGGATGTTATTTATGCATCTTTATCGTTTTATTGTGTTCTTGGACTAACCCTAGTTGCAGGCTGAAATGAGTTGGCTGTTGTGATCCCAGGCGCCTGAAAGGGTTTAGGTGCCTGAGAACCCAAGCGCCTGAACGATATCAGGCGCACCAGAAGAGATTCTTGCTGCAGTTGTGCCACGTCAGCTATTAGACGGTCGTGAGCTACCAGGCGCCTCAATAGTCCCAGGCGCCCAAGAATGGAGATAAGCATTGGCCGAGTCTATGGATAAGGGCGCGGCTAATCCGGGTGACGTGGAGGACGCCCCATAAGCTATCAGACGCTCGAGAAGAAGTATAAAAGGGGCTTCATCCCTTTGCTTCCAACATTAAATCAAGATCTAGCATTTCTCAACGTTGAAGCTTTCGTGCTCAAATTCTCTGCGCTCACAAAGTTCAAGATCGATGACACGTCGTCTCCACAATGAAGATCTATTTATTAAAGTGTCGTCGGTAAAAATTCTTTACTTCTGTACTTAATTATTATACATCATTTTTGAAATATAGTATTGACTAACGAAAATGGTCAAGGACAGTGGGTCTTGTAGTAGAAGTCATTATTGACTCTGAACCAAGTAGTAAGAAAAGGTGTTAGCCGTGTTTTACTTATTTCAATTGCGTCTTATGTAACGCCCCAAAATTTTCCCATATGAAATATTATAAAATTCATGAAATATTATTATGAAATATCATGAGATATTATGAATTCATGAATATGAAATATTATGAAATTCATGAAATATTATTATGAAATATCATGAAATATTATGAATTCATGAATATGAAATATTATGAAATTCACGAAATATTATTATGAAATATTATGAATTCATGAATATGAAATATTATGAAATTCATGAAATATTATTATGAAATATTATGAATTCATAAAACATAATTATTACTATGAAATTTCATGATGGGCTTGGCTTAATAGGTTGGATGTGGATTAGTGCAAAATGGGATAAAAAGGAAATATAGAGAGGAGGAAGTAAGGATTGAACCTTGAACCTCCTAGTTGCACTAACCATGTCATAACCAATGAACCAAGCCATGTTTCTTGTTGAGAGAATAAGAAACATGCTTGTTAAAGCTAGGGAAGTGAAGGGACATGTCTCTTCAAGAGAAGAGTATAAATAAGAGATGAAGAAGGAAGTTACACTTCTTCTTCTTCTTCCCCACTTCCATTTTTCGAAAACCAAGAGCCCCCTTCCTCTCTTTACAAGTTCGAAATTTCACCCTAGGGTTCTAACCCTAGGGAATTGAAAGGAGAAGGGAACTCTTTAAGGTTCTTGCCCTCTACTAGGGCCAAGATTTCTAGAGAAGGCTAACAAGGGAAACACTCATCTTTTTCTTCTTCAATGGTACCCTAAGGAGTAAGAGAAGGAGAAATTCAAGCGAAAGGATGTAAGTATCCCCTCGCCTGCAGTGTAATGGTTATTGCATGGTTTTCTTTCCCTTCATTGGTTTCGAAAATGGGGGATCTTCCCTTGAATGGGTTTCGGCCACCCCCCCTAGGGGAAGGCTTTTGGTACTTTTTGTTACATAAGTAAACCCTTTGGCACTTAGGATATATGTGTGTGTTGTATCCTTCAAAAGGTGGTGAACAAAACCTAGGGTTTTGGTCTTGTATAGGGTTCGGCCACCTCCAAAGGGAAGCCTTTGGCTACCCTTTGATACATGAAAAGAACCCTTGGAACTTAGGGTATACACATATGTGGTGACCCTTCATTTTGTGATGACAAAAACTAAGGTTTAGGGTTTGGATGGGTTTCGGCCAAAGCATGGAATTGGGGTTAGTGAGGGTTGAATTAGCCTAGAATATATCCATGCTTAGTATGTTATATGATATTGTATACAAGGTGTTTGCATAAATGTCTGTGTGAATATTCAATGCAAAATTCAGATTTTTCCCTACCCTTGATGTTTCGGCCAACCCACTAGGATTAGGGTTTGTGAAGATTAAATTACCCTATAAGATATGCTTCTGTTTGGGGATGATTATATGTATATGCATGTGGTGTTAGATGAAATGGTTGATTTGATTACCTTAATTGTTAGCATGCTACTATTTCCTATGATATGAGTATGATCTATGTGACCAAATCTTGTCATATCTAAAGTATGATTGAGTAGTCAAATTATGATGTATGTATGAGCATGTCTTATAGCCCGTGGGGCACCCTTATGAGATTGCATGTGATATGTATGATGAAATGCTTGAAAGGATACTTCACTAAGTATGGGATCCAGAACACCCTTATGTTGTGAGGTGTGTCCCTATGGGATCAGAAACACCCTGAAAAAGTGGGTGTCCCTTGAGCAGTGAAATTGGAGTACATCCTTAGCATATATATGTAAAGACATGACAAGTATTTTACTTTGCAAGTTGTGTACCCGACTCGTAAGAGGGGTCGTTAAACTAAATCCGGGGTGCATGTTAACTTAAGGTCATGGCTCTGGTAGGACGTAAGAGGTCCTGCTCTAATGGGATTGGTGGCTCGCTACCCCAACTCATTAGGGAACGCGCATCATGTGGTACACAACTGGGCCCTATATGACATGGATGTATTTTTAAGTAATACCGTTATGGAACTGTTTTGAAAACATCCTTTGAAAACATTTATTATATGTGAAGGGTATGCTTAAGATACTTTATGTTGCATGCTTAGAAACTTGGATGTTTAGTATGCTATGATGAACTCATGTTTATGATTTATTATGTATACATGTTGTATGCTTTCGTATGGTTTTAGCGAGTAGGACAGGATCCTTACTAAGCTTTTATGCTTACTAGTTATGTGTTGTCTTATGCTGCAGATAAAGGTAAGGAACACTTGAACTAAAGGAAGAGGCAGGAAGGCTGAGGATGTGTGGGGTAGTGGCTCGGGAAAGAATAATTCTATATCTACTTTAATATGCTTATGTTAATGTTCTTGACAAAGAATGTCAGTGATTACTCTATATTTGATTAAGTTATGAGATGAACTACTTGTGAACCTAACATGTTATAGGATAACTTTTATTTAAGATATTTCACATAAGGTTCTAGATTTCCTTAGATTCAATTTCATGAATTAATATTATGCATGGAAACATATGACTATGCTTTTAAAGGATGATTAAAGCATGATAGAAAATTTGCATGCACTGATTAATATGCTTAGCACTTATGTACTTCTTTTAAAAGTTGAAAAAAAGAAAAAAAATTAATTATATGAATGAGTAGTACGTAACCCCGCCCTGAGAGTAGATATAAGGGCGGGCGTTACATCTTAATTCTGATTCTCTAAAAAATTTACGTTATCGATATTCACCCCCCCTCTATCTATTACAACGATCCCACAAGTGGTATTAGAGCGGGTGACTCAATCTTGGTGAAACCATCAATTGAGCAATTTTTTCAGATTTTATTTTTCACCTTTTCTTTCAAATAAAAAATATATTTGTGTAGGGTTTTCAATTTTTAATTCTTATTTTTTTACCATTAGTTAAATTGATAAAACCATCATTTTCTGAAAATATATGATACAATTTTATTATTATTTTGCCTCAAAATTCGTGCAACACCTTTTGAGCTAGTTTTACTTCTTCTCCCGCACTACTAATCCAAGACCAAGTCTTGGTATATTCTTTGTTATTTTTTTTTGTGTGCGAGATTTATACTGAATGGCCAATCAAGAATGGAACAGTGTTCATCCACCTCTATTCTCCGGCAAGAATTTCAGATCTTGGAAGGATCTAATGGAGTCTCACTTGAAGGCTCATATGAATTGTGGATGATAATCCAAATGGGGTTCACATTCCCCACAGAAGATGGAACACCAATCGCCTAGGACAAATTGGACGAATTAACACTGAGCAAGATCGAGGCAGATGCAAAGGCGACTACAATTCTACAATGTGGCCTAACCAAAGAACAATTCAAGCAAGTTAGATCATTCGAATGTGCTAAAGTGATGTGGGAAAAGCTGATTGACCTACATGAAGAGACTTCTGACATTGAGGTCTTAGAAGGTGCACTGTCCGAATTATTGAAAGAATCAAACGATAAAGAACAAGCTCAAGTGAGCTATCTTGCACTCTTAGTACAAGCATAAATAGTCGAGATAGAGTCTGAACCCGAATCCAATGCCAAATTCGAACCAAAATCAAAACATGAGTCCAGATCTGAGATAGCAATGGTCAAGGGGGAGATTCCCAATGGGGATTCAAAAGGTAAAATTATAAATTTAAATTTTAAAAATCATATAATTTGTTTCAAATGCAGGGAGAGAGAATACTACAAAAATAAGTGTCATACTCGTAAGATACGAATGACACCACCGACGACGATAAAGGAACTAGTTCCAGGAGCACGAAAGGACAAGAGTCACATCCAATGCTTCATGTGCTAGAAGTTTGGACACAACAATGATGAATGCATAGAAGGAAGACCCAAGGATCCAGGACAACAAACCAAAATGGGTAATTTACTTATATGAAAATCTAATTTTTACAATAGATGCTAATATCTTAGCTAATCACTCTTGGTCAAATTTAGATATGGATGCATGCTGAACTAACATAATTAAATCATGTAAATTAATTAATTCAAATTTTAAAAAATTAAGATAAGAAAATGAGATTTTGAAAATTAAAATTGATAAACTAGAAAAATTAACTAATAATCTTGTAAATTAGGAAATCTAGAAATTTCCCATATTGTGATTTTACTTAAAGATTTTTTTTCGTTCTTAGGACTAGAAATGGTTAGATAAGAACCTGGCTTGATTGAAACTTGCACAACCTAGTATTAGGGTGTGGCGAGATGATAGTATGTTAGGGAAGCCTGTCTAAGGAGTCAGGTAGGATAGGGTGTACCTTATTTGGTCTCATTAGCCCGGTGGAACTAGCCGAAGCTACCTCGCCACATCCTCAACTAGTTAGACCAGGGTTTCTCAAAAAGTAATTTGAAAACAAATTTTCTTTAAAAGGCTTTGCCTAGTAAAGAGTCGTTGCTCTGATAACCAAGAAAACCCCTATGCATCGCCAAGACCTAGAAGTTGATTATTAAAATCTATTTTCAACTTACTAATTGTTAAACTTGAATCTAACACATGGTTCAATCAAATCATAGTTTTTAACCTAAATTCAAAGATAAAATATAATGCATCTCACAAAACATATAAGGATACTCTGCTTTGTTATTTAGAAATGGGTGAGATGCATAGGAGATAAAACGATTAGTCCAACCCAACTACCTCCACACATTTAATTAATTTCACCTTTAAATTAATGAATCAAATATAAAATTTTTACCTTATTTAAAATTCTAAAATGCTTAAACATTAATAATTAATTTAATTTTAAAATTCAACCTTTTTTAAAATTTAAACTTAACTTAATTTTTAAATTCAACTTAAATTTTTCATAATTCAAAATTTAATTTTAAAATTCAACTTTCTCAAAAATACAAAATTAATTAAAATTTAATTTCAAACCTAAATAAAATTTTCAAAATTCAAATTTAATTTTTAATTAATTTCAAAATCATTAAAAATCAAATTTAACTTTTCAAACTAAAATTCAACTTTAATTTTCAAAATTTAAAATTTAATTTTAAAATTAAACTTTCTCAAAAATCCAAACTTAATTAAAATTTAATTTCAAAAACTAAATAAATTTTCAAAATTCAAATTTAAATTTTTTAATTAATTTCAAAATCTTTAAAAATCAAATTTAACTTTTCAAAGTAAAATTTAATTTTTCAAAATATTGTACTTAAACTTATTCAATAAATGCTTTAGGTTCCTTTTGTTCCCATAACTAAAAATTACTTAATTTAATTTTTGCAAACATTTCTATACAAAGAAATTCTTTTGGACAATCATTTTTTGGGAAAATAAGTTTTGTAAAAGTTACTTGGGTTTCACTTAGAATTTTTTTTAATTTTGTTTTCGCTTAGAAAAATATCTACAGACTAGGCTTTGATATTTATATATTTTTGTTTTGGACTTGAGTATTTTTCAAAATTTATCTTGTATTTATATATCATGTGGTATTTTTCAAAATCATTTTAAATATAGAATTTCTGCATTGCAGTTCTTTATATTTTTTTACCTTTTTAAAAGGAGAGAGAAAAAGAAGAATTTATTTTTCAAATTGTTAAATAAAAGTAGTTTTCAAATGATTTTTCTAAACTTAGTTTTTAAAAATATTTTAAAATTCTTTTTATTTGAATCAAACCCTAAGACTCATAGGAAGATCAACTTATAGTTAATAAGCCTCCTAGGACTGTGTCAAGTTTAGGGGGAGTTCATATTAAAAGAAGTACTAGGAGTTTCAAAAATACTATATTTACAAATAGCACTATCTTTCCAAAAACACTTTGAAAAAACTTTTCGTATTTTGAACGTCTCTAAAAATCTTTGGAAAATTGCTTGAGTTTGGTAAAATCTACATGACACATGGGAATGTTTTTCTTGTAGTTAACAAGATTTCCTAGGATTGTCTCAAATTGAAAGGAATCCAAACTAAGAAATTTATTATTTTTCAAAAATTAAATACTCATATTGAAAATACTTTATTTTGATTGAAGAATCTTTAAGACACATAGAAAATTTTCTTGTGGTCAACAAGGTTCCTAGGATTGTGTCAGATTTAGGAAAATTCAAATCAATAAAGTACTTAGATTTTCAAATTTTCTTTCTTAAGTACATAGAATTCCTTATAATATTTTTTGAAAAAGGATACTTAATGTTTTTTTTAAAAAAAAAGGAGGACCCCTCAATTTTTTTTAAATCTTTTCAAAATTTCTTCAAAAATCATCTCCAAAAAAAAAAAGGAAATACGCAACCTTTCAAGATAATAGAGAGAGAATCATAATTTAAGAAGTAGTATGTTACTTAAATATTAATATTTTTTTAAAAAAACTTATCTTAGAAAACTCTTTCAAAAGTCTTTCTACTTAGGATTTTTTTCTATTTACAAAAAAATTTATCCTTTACTTAAAAAATTTTATTCTCCTTTATCTTGATGATTAAAAATAAGTAGCTAAAAGTTCTGCACATAGACTTATTGACCCATGCTTAGACTCAAATCATACTTGGAATCAACAATAGGTGGCTAAAAGTTCTGAACTTAGAATTATTGACTCATACTTAGACTTAAATCATTAAATGCATTAAGCTCTTTTTTGCTTATAATGCTTGGACTCAATAAGAATATCAACTTGGTTCAAATTCTAGTCATTAGTATTAATTCTAGATTTTTGCTTAATTATTTGTTATTTACTTATCATTTGCCTTTCAAAAAATTAACACTTGATTTTTTTAAAATTTTCAAAATTTTCTTATGGTTTTACAAAAATTATAGGCTCTAATACTCAGTTTTTTTTACCTTTTCCTTAATTAATTTTTTATTTCAAAAAGGGGGAGAGTAGAGAAAATTAAATATTCTTTCAAAGAATATCTGTTGTAAATATTTTTTTTGATATATGGCAAAGGGGAGAGTAAAAAAAGTAGAGTTAAAAAACAAATTTTTCCCTTTGATAAATAGACATTGTTCTGAATGATTTTTTTTTAAAAGGAAAAAATCCATGTTTTCAAAAATATTTTCACTTTAAACTTAGAATTTCTTTTGTTCAGAAGTTTTTCAAGCACTTTTTTAAAAATTATACTTAGTTTTTTTTCAAAGTGGAAATTGCATTTTTTTCAAAAGCTTCAGGGGGAGAATTTTAGATTAAGGGGCAGCTTCATGCATTTTCATAATACTTAAAACAAAAATTTTCAAAATTTCCAAACAAAGTATTTTTCAAAAGTTTTGTAACATGTTTAAAATTGATGTTTCAAACCTATTTTTGGAAAAGTTGCGAAATCCTTTACTTAAAGTTATTTGGGAAAAACTCAAAAATCTCTCTTAGAAATTCTGTTCACCCATGTATGTTTTTGATATATGTTAAAGGGGAAGGAAAAGGTCAAAGTTAAGTGTTTTATAAATTATTCAGGAGGAGTATGAGAAATAAAGAGGAAATATTATTTTGTTCAAAATTGTATTGGTTTTAAACTTTTATTCTGTTCAAAACTGTAATACTTCGTTGGTTTCAAACTTTCTTTCTTAACTGTTATAATTTTTACTTAACTTTGAATTGTGTTGTCATAAATCAAAAAGGGGGAGATTATTGGTGCCGGAAGCACCATATCGAACCTTGTTTTGATAATGACAAAGAGTTTAAAGTTAAGTATTATTGGTGATCTAATGTGTTTCATTAAGTATGCAGGAAAGTCCTAGTTTACCTAGGCACGAAGTCTTGACCTATAGGGTTGAACACAAAGTCCTGCCCGAGGATTGGGCACGAAGACCTGGTTCGAGGAGTTAGGCTCAAAGTCCTGGCTGAGGGTTGGGCACCGAAGACTTGACCAAGGGTTGGGCACAAAAACCTGATTCGAGGAATTGGGCAAGAAAACCTAGTCGAGGGTTGGGCACCAAAGACCTGATCCAAAAGATCAAGCAGGAGACTTAGCCAAGCGAGGACTGTGGACAGAAGTAGAGATGGGTCGAGGTATGAACGTTTCAAGATCCGGGAGTCTCGGAGGCTGAGCAAAAGTCTAACCGAAGGAGCCGGTTGGCAAAAGGTAACTTCTTCAGAGTGGAGTAGGTGAGGACGCGTTCCCCAAAAGAGGGAACAGTAGACGTTGATTCAACCTAGGATTTCATTTGAAATCCAAAGTCAGAACCAAGACATCTATGGCTGTTATTCATGCACAATTATCATATTATTGTGTTCTTAGACTAACCCTGGTTGCAGGATGAAAGGAGTTGGCTGCTACCATCCCAGGCGCCTGAAAGGGTTCAGGCGCCTGAGAACTCAAGCGCTTGAATGGTATCAGGCACCCCAGAAGGGTTCTTCCAGTAGTTGTGCCACATTAGCTATCAGGTGCCTGTGAGCTACCAGGTGCCTCAATAGTCCCAGGTGCCCAAGAATGGAGATAAACATTGGTCGTGTCTGCAGATAAGGATGCGACTGATCTGTGTGACGTGGAGGGCGTGCCATAAGCTATCAGGTGCCCGAGAAGTAGTATAAAAGGGGCTTCACCCCTTTGCTTCCAACATCAATTCAAGCTCTCACATTTCTCAACGTTGAAGCTTCCGTGCTCGAATTCTCTATGCTCACAAAGTTCAAGATCGATAACACGCCGTCTCCGCAATAAAGTTCTGTTTATTAAAGTGTCATCGGTATAAATTTTTTACTTCTGTACTTAATTATTGTACATCATTTTCAGAATATAGTATTGCCCAACGAAATTGGTCAAGGACCGTAGGCCTTGGAGTAGGAGCCATTACAAACTCCAAACCAAGTAAAAAAGAAACGGTGTTAGCCGTGTTTTACATATTTTCATTGTGTCTTAATTCTGATTCTCCGAAAAATTTACGTTATTGATATTCACCCCCCTTTATCGATTACAATGATCCCACATTCAGGATTAGACATTAGGTATGTCTAGATCAAAATCAATACAATGTTAAATTTATGTAAAACATATGTTTTTTATTAGTAAAGATAATAACATAGTAGAATGTGATTCATATCATATGTAATATAGCCACAATAAAGGTAGTAGAAGAATGGATCCCTATTTCTCTACTATATCAGATCCTTGAGATTATAAAATAATCTTATTTTACACTGAATGACTTTTTAATTATTTATTTGAAGTTCAAATCAGTGACTGCTACCTTATCTTGTATCATAATGATTATGATTGATTCGATTTATGGATCATGACTAAGAAAAAATTGATTAAAATGAATGAATTTTAGCTAAAAATAAAGATTAAATTTGTTTTTATATATTTACATTTATTTACTAGTCAACCAATTACATTTTTTATTTAGTATTAAAAAGTGATTTTGAATAATTATTATGAATGGAGATATTGAACATGCTCTTGATACAATAATCATTATGATAGATTAGAAATTTTCATATTAATGTAAATGATTTAATCTAGGCTAAATGCAATATATTGATATCTCTAATTTTTCTTGAAGAACCGCTATGTAAAATGTAATAATTTTTTTAGCATTAGCTGCTCAATATATTTGTTGTCATACCAATTATATTTTCTTAAATATGAATTGAATGTTCTTATTTAATCTTTGTGATTTGACTGAGATGAGTAATGTTGGTACCCCGGTTAGTTTTGATGTGATCAACTAGGTTAAGTTAGGTCCTGTGTTTTCTAATCCCTCTGTTAAGTGTGCAAGAGCTTAGGTACGGAGGAAATCGAGCGAAATACGTAGCGGATGAGAATGATTATGAGGGGAAGTGAGTCGACGGGCTCGGTGCAATTCGAGGGACGCGGAAGTTGCGGAACAGTATGTTGGTGGATCGAGAAGGACGTGCGCGATGCTCGAGGGACAAAAAGATGAGAGGAAGCACACTCGAGGGGCGAAAGGCCAGAGTTGGGTTCGGGTGAGCCTAACTCTGGTTGGCCGAAAATCACCCTGAAGACGAATAACCAAAAGGAAGCAACTGCTGCTTCCCAGGCACCTAAAAGGGTTTAGGCGCCCGAGAGTCCTAGGGCTTGATAGGTATTAGGCGCCTCAGTAGAGGTGTTTCTGCAGATGGGGAAGCTGAGCTGGCAGGTTCGCCACATCAGCATCTTAGGCGCCTTAGCAGTCCCAGGTGCCCAAGACCAGAGATAAAGTTTGGCCAAGTCTGCGGATAAGCATGCGGCCAATTCAATCCACGTGGCAGGCCCCCAAGAGCCTTGAAGTGCCCGAGAACCACCCCTTTGCTTCAACATCAATTCATTAACTTGTAAAATCCCTAAAGTCTAGCATGTTTTTGTTGTAGGCTTCTCCGCCATAAGGAGATTTTTGTTGAGCGTCCATTGCCTTGGAAGCAACGTTCTTAGTTGCGACCAAGTTCCTTTTTAAAAGACGAGTGCTTCCACTTTATTTTCTTTAACCGTCTATTCACCCCCTCTAGCCGGGCCAACCCCATCCAACAAGTAAGTTGGCAATAGTTGTAATTGTAGGCAAAATGGGCAATTTTAGTAACTTCCCACTAGCCACTTATCCTATTTAATCGTCCAATTAAAGTTGAAAGAAGACTGTTGGATCTTTTAGAAGAGAAGAGAGAATGTTCTGTGAAGATAAGGGATTTGGCTCATGGTAGACCCGACCAAGGGTCTGGTATGACTTGTTGAACCAGTTCACTGAGTCGAACCGGAAACGACTTGGTAAGATGTAGGGCCGGTTCCGGTTCCAGCTTCTGCTGAACTGGCGGCCGGAGGTTAACCGGTGGGCTGAACCGTCGATGACCCGATTCACCGGGTTGAACCGAAACTGGCCTGGCATCCTACCGGGTCGGTTCTTGTTCCAACTTTCGCTGAATCAGAGGCCCGCCGGTTAACCGGTGGGTCGAACCACTGGTTCAACAATTTTTTTTTGTTTGCCGTTTGAATCGGCGGTTCTGGCAGTTCCAGCGGCTTCGAACCGCCAGTTAACCAACGGTTTGGAGCGTTTGGGATTTTTTAATTTTTTTTAACAGTTAAGGTCATTTGACCATTTTTTGATCAATGACTATGATTTAGTGACTGTTATGATTCAAACTATATAAATATGCAGTTCATTTCATCATTTCCACACACATCTTCTCTACTCTCGTTCTCAAATTCATATTCTCTATACATTTTTGACTCCATCTTTCGACGATAATCGAAGGAGGCCACGGAGCTTCATTATCTCGATCTTGGAGGGGAAAAGAAATAGCACACTAGGATCCCAACATTCAAATTTAATCCACTGATGATGAGACCGAGGCCTAGCTCAGCACCTTCTGACACTCAAAACACAAGGAAGTATTGATGCAATTACTTCTAAGGTTCGGGAAAATCCTCCTCTAAAATCTGCTATTTTCACTAAACATTTTGATAAGGTCACACTTCCGTCGAGAGAATTGTGTGCAAAATGTAAGCATTGCAATGCTTCCTACAAATTCCAAGCTGGCGATGACCATGGGTCGTTAAAATGACATATAAAAATGAAGCGCCTGACGGAATATGAACTTGACTGCTCTCAAGCACAATTATCAAGAATTTTTAGCAGTAGTAGTACTGATTCCAATTTATTTTTATATTCTGATAATAAATTAAGAGAATTATTAGCTAAATTTATTTTCGTATAATATCTTTCTTTTAGTTTTGGTTCTAAATGCACATTTGAAGATTTTTATAAAGAATATCTTAATTCATGTGCTAAACGTGTTCCTAGGATTATACTTACTCATACAATTAAAAGATTAGTAAAACAAGGAAACAAGAATTTAATTGATGAATTTAGTAAATTAAATAATAATGTTTTTTCATGTTTCAATATTTGGAGTGATCTTTGACAAACTCATTCTTATGTGAGTGTGACTTGCCATTGGATCAATAACTCTTGGATCCTCTAAAAATGATTGATAGCTTATAGAGTTTTTGATGAATCACATACTGCCCATAATATTACACAATTATTATGTTTAATTTTAGAAAATATGGATTAATTCATAAAAGATTTTCAATATCATTAGATAATGCTAGTTCTAATACTGCTTCTATAGATAAACTAAAATTTATTTGCCAACCTGTTATTGGTGGTTTATATTTTCATATTCGTTATGTATATCATGTTTTAAATTTATGTGTTCAAGATGGATTAAAACTTTTAGAAAATTATATTAAACCTATTGCATAAAACGGGGGCAACAACCTCTCAACCTCTAACACTCCGCGGAAGAAGAGGAAGAGAGAAAGAGATCGCATAGAGCAATGAGGCAAAGACGCACAATAGAGAGAGAAAATACGAGGAAGAAGTAGAAGAGGTGAGAGAAGAAGGAGACGAAGAGTTTCCATGGTTCGACGGCGTGCCTACTCTATAAAAAGGCCGAAGCTTTATTATAATTCTCTATACACAAGAAAATACACCTTATTCTCCTGATATTAATGATGATGATAATATAATAGACTTACAATGATTCTTATAAATAATGCCTAAATCTAAATCCGGTAAAACCATAACAAAATTTTATTAGGGAAAATCTTAACAAAATTATATTAGAAAAACCTTAATAGATTTTATCAGAAAAATTTTAATAAAATTGTGTTAGGAAAAATCCTAATAGATTTTTCTTCCATGACATCCATTATTCAGATATGACTCACCCATTAACAATCTCCACCTTGACGAATATTCACCCCATCGAAGAACACGAGTATCTGAGCAATACTTTACCTGGAACTCTAGGTTTGAGCTTCCTTTCCTCTATCATCTAGAGACATGGATCATGTTCTCTGACCAACCCTGCAAGCTATAAAGTTTCCTTCTTCTTGAATACTCACTCACACCTTATAGCTCGTTTTCCCTCAGAAAGTTCCACTAGATCCCACATTTCGTTCTTATGCAGCGACTCCATCTCCTCTGCCATAGCATCCATCCACTTGTCCTTCTCAATGTTGTGTACTACCTCCTGAAAAGATATAGAGTCTCTGCTACTGGTGATGAATGCATAGGACACTAAGTTCTCAAATCCATATCTAGTGGGTGGCTTTATGACTCGTCACGTCCTGTCACCAGCTATAGTGCGATGCTCCGTGTGCTCTGAGCTTGAATCATCAGAGTTATGAGTCTCTATCTCTACCTGCACAATCTCTTTCTCCTTATTTCTTTGTGGTATTCCTTTCCATCTTCATGAGTACGATGTAACATGGCTTTCTCATCAAACACCACATCTCTATTGATCACCATCTTGTTTATCTTAGGATCCCAAAGCTTGAAGCCTTTAACTCCTTTTTGATAACCCAGAAAAATGCACTGTTTTGACTTCATATCTAGCTTTGATCATTCCTCACTAGATATGTGCATTTACGCTGGACATCCAAAATCTCGAAAATAAGAGTAATCTACTGGATTCCCTATTCATACTTCCACTGATACTTTACCTTCTAGTGTTGTCCTTGGTTATCTATTAATGAGATAATATGTCATGTTTATTGCTTCCGCCTAGAAATTCTTTGCTAACTTGCATTCAGTCTGAGACATCTTGCCTTCTCAGTGATTGCCCTGTTCAACCTTTCCGCCACACTGTTCTGTTGGGGTGTCCTGCGAACTGAGAAATACCTCATTATTCCATGCTGCTCACAAAATTCCTGGAACTTTGAATCAGTGTACTCTGTTCCATTGTCTGACCTAAGACATTTGATCTTCCTTCTTGTCTGATACTTCACTTCAGTTTTTCATAGTTTAAACTTCGCAAAAGTTTTTGATTTATGATGCAAGAAGTATACCCAGACCTTTCGTGAGAAATCATCAATAAAACTCACAAAATATATGTGTTCTCCATGTGTTGCTACACTGGCTAGTCCCTAGAGATCTGTATGTACATAGTCCAGAATCTCTTCCATCTTGTGTATTATCGTCTTGAATTACACTTTGTTCTGTTTTCCAAGGATACAAAATTTGTAGAAATTCAAGCTTGCACGTCTTGACACCCTTCAACAAATCTCTCTTGTGAAGCTCCAGCATTCCACGTTCACTCATATGACCTAACCGCATATGCCACAAGACTATACTTTCTAATTCAGACTCTACTGATGTGACTCCACCTACAATTGTAGTCCCTATCAACTTGTAGATGTTCCCTGCTACCTTTTGTCCTTTCATTACTGTCAAAGCTCCCTTGTTGACCTTTATCACCCCACTCACTGATTTGTAATTGCAACGTATACCATCCAGTGTGCCTAGTGAAATCAAATTCTTCCTTAGATCTGGTATGTATCTGACATCACATAAAGTTTTGATCACACCATCAAACATCTTGATTCTAATGTTCCCTATGTCAAGGGCTTTGTAAGACGCATTATTATCCATCAACACAGAATCAGAATCCACTGCCCTATAGGTGTCAAACCCCTCGTTATTTGGAGTCATATGATATGAACATGCAGAGTCTAAGATCCATGCATCTGTCAGCTAAAGGATCATGTATGGTGTGCTAGAGGAGGGTGAATAGCACTTTTTCTCGGATTGGATCTCTACAAAGTCGTTAGCGCAGTGGAAACAATAACATGCAAAGTAAATAAGAAATAAACAATGCTAACAACCTGATTTACTTGGTATGCACCCCGGTCGGGTGACTAATCCAAGAATCCTTCGGTGGATCAACCCCCGGATAACCTCCGGCTTGACCTGTCGCTCCTTATGGGTGGAGAAACCTCGTCACAACACTTCGGACGCTCTCTGATCACAATAGACTACTAACTTACTTTACCCAAGAAAGTTTCGTCAAGCCAGTTAGTAGGAAACGAGCCCCTTTAAATAGGGCTCGAATCTGAAACAGCCGCTACCAGTTGACTACCCCTGGGGCAGTCGACTGGTCCCACTTAGATTCGACCGTTACAGTACAACGTTCAAATCTACCAGGCTGTTCCAGTCACCACCAGTCGACTGCCCCCAGGGCAGTCCACTGGTACACACCTAAGCCTAGGGTTTTACTCCCGAGTACAAGTCTCTCCGCACTCAAACCCTCCTGGCTTAGCCCCTGAGTACATACACTCATACTCAGACCCTTACGACTCAGTTGGCTCTTCACCAGCAGTCTTGACTATTATCTTCACGCCCTCTTCATCTTTGGCCCTCGTCTCTCGGATTCGCACGCAAGCCTCCAGCTTGCCTCCATGCCACCCTTCACGTACGCCTCGAAGTCCGCATCCCTCGGCTCATCATCTCTGCTATCCAATGGTCCCTCGGTTGCGCACGCAAACCTCCAGCATGCCTCCATGCCATCCTTCACCTGAAGACATCAACCAAGTCCATGTGTACCTGTACACCTGCACACTCATGTACACATATGAGAACAACACAAATCCTAACTTAACCATATTGCCCACACATCAAAATATCATGATCCTCCAGATCATCTCAGGGCCGATTGCCCCAACAATCTTCCCCTTTTTGATGTGTGGCAATATGTTAAGTTAGGTAAACATATAGCAATGATAATAGCAAAAGCAATTGAAATCCAAGCATAACATACAAGAGGCAAACTCCCCCTTAACCTATGCTTTCTCCCAAATTTCAATTCTGATTGCTAATCCCAAGTTAAGTTTTCCCAAAACTCACTTCACAGTATCAAAGTTAAGTTTCAACCCAAACCTAACTTAACACCCAAGTTCTCCCCCTTTGACACCATTAAAAGATTGCCCCAAGCAACTCTACCCTTGGTGCCAAATAGAACTTAACCCTTTTTCTGAAAAGCCCCTCAGAAATCACAAAAACCCATTCTACCCACACTACCAGTCGACTGCCCCCAGGGCAGTCGACTGATACGGCAGATTTCAGAATTTTAGCCGAAATTCAGAAACGAATAAAAAATTCCAAAAAATTCGAAAAAATGGGAAACTTTGGAAGCATGATTGTTAAGGTATTCCCTACCCTAGAAAAATTTGGTTCATGAAAAACACCAATCATGCTTAACTTTTGATACAAACCCAAAACTTCTCAATTAGTGGCAATTTTGTATCAATATTGACTTCTAATCATGGTATCCTATGTTTGCCACCTTTTATCACTTCTACTTGACACTTAAAATGATTCCCACACTTCCCTTTTGCATATAGACATTTACATTTTGACAAGAGCTCCCCCTCTTTTTCTCTTGAGTCTAAATGATCATCTCTTTAATATATAAAGCCATTATTTGCTTTCCAATCAAACCATATTAGATAATATAACCATATAAAATTTCAAAATCTTATCATGAACACATATAAAAGGATCACAAAATCAACATCCATTAACACTTTAACATTTTCAAGCAGTTTCAAAACAGCATCTAGTCATGGTAAAAGTTCAATAAGCTAATAGAAAAATACTAACGGAAGTCACATGTCATAAATCTACCAAATAGAGTAATACCTAGGTGTTTCATACAAGAAACCCAGAGATGGCCATGACATAGGGCCTGATAGAGTATCTAGGGCCAATGCCCTGAAGTCATCCAGATAAATACAATCAGCAAAATAGAAAGTGTTTGAGAGGTATAATAGAATATCAAAAACAAAACACTCTCAACACTAGACTCACTCTCTAAAGCTGCATCCACTGGTCAGAAGAACATGTGATCATCATTGCTTGAGGGAGGAGGCGGAGGAGGAGGAGGACCCTGAAAGGCGAGATGTCACTGCTGCATCATCTCGTACATCTCATCTTGGCGGCTGGTAATCCTGTCAACTTTTGTCTCAAGCCTCTGCTCCATCTGTCGAAGTCCGTGAATGTCCTCACGAATAATGTGAGCCTCCTCTTGAAGCCCGTGGACATCGGACCGAAGCTGGGTGAACTCTGCACGTGTGACCAGCTCGGTGGGCTCCTCATCTGTGTCAGCCGCTTCCGGCCGCTCCCTCCAAACAAATGCTCCCTGTCTACACTCAATACCTTCCAAGGACAATTGGCGCGTGCCAATCTGATCATAGTCCTTGGACAGGTGCCTGACCTGACCACTACATACACGGATGCCAAAATGCAAATGGAGAAACTCAGTCAGGATGTGACAAAAGGGCATATATATCTTCCCATTGACACTATGGGAAGAATGACAGATGACACTAAAGACCTGTAGGGAGACATCAATGTCCAACCTCCTCTCTAAAGCATACATCATCACCAAATGTGGGAGTCTGACCTTAGACCTCCCCTTGGTGACAATAGGCAAGATGCACTCGATGACGACCTTATACAAGACATGGCTGAATGGTCACATGGGCTTAACATCAAAAAGACGCTCTGAGTCATTCCTATGTCTTCTGAAATAATGCATGTGAATCTGATCAATAGTGATTCCAGGAAACTCTAAGGGTTCAACAATAGTAGGAAAATAAACAGATGCATTGTTGGACACCCTACACTGGAGGAACCCGGCTAAACCCATGACAGAGAAGGGGATAGGAATACCAGCAACTTGAGACTCATACAAATTGATATCAGAGTCAATACAGGTCAAATTTGCATAAAACTCTGAACACAAGTCAATGTCTATGTCATGCTGGCAGTAAACTAGCTGATCCAGCTGAAAATGAGTAATCATTTCGGCCAACTGGGATGACTTTTCTTGAAAGAAAGTCTTGTTTAGGTATCTGCAATTCATTACCACAAATTCATTATCCTCAAAACGCTTTTTACACTCCAAGGACCTAAACTTGGACTCTTCCTGACTCTGTCGGGATGACCCTTCACCCCTAGATCTCTTAGAAGCCATCCTAAAACCCATACATACCCATGCATGCCAAGACGACCCCCAAAAAGGAAAAACATCAAGGAATACACACAAAAATGTCATATTAGTGTCAAAACATGGTTTAATCGAGAAAAATGAACCTTAAAACACAATACCTTTTCATCCTTCTCATGTTGACTTGAGTTTGAGAGTGTGGCTTGAAAAGATGAGGTTTTAGCAAATCCTAGAAGTAGATCGAGGTTGGGGGATGACTTAGAAAGGATTTCTAGGGCTTGGAAGGGCCTAAGATCGAAGGAGCTTGGGAGAGGTGAAGAACGCCGGGAAGTTGCCAAAACCCTAGGTTTGGCTTTCCCCGGCGCACCCTTTCCTTTTATAAAACCCGCATACCAGTCGACTCCCCCTTGGGCAGTCAACTGGGCCAAAGTGTAATTACATTCTGTGGGGTTTACCAGTTGACTGGTCTCCAGCCAGTCGACTGGTGTCTGATATTCTAAATTTCAGAATTTCAATCCAAACTTCAGAAATGCCTAACTAATTCCACAAATTCCCAAAAATTATGAAATTTCATGGATGGATTTGTGGATCCTAGGTCTATTTGGGAAAAATATAATTTCAAAAAAATTATCCCGAATTCCAAAATTGGTACAAACTTCGACTTTCTCTAAAATGTATCATGAAACATTTCCCAAAAGTTCTAATTTTGACCTTACCTTGATGCTTCTTCCCATACTCGTTCATAATCCATTCTTAGCATGAATTTATATGGTAGTTAGGCATTAAAATCAATTCCTCCATTAAAATCCCAATTTCTTCCTTTTATTCCATAAATCTCCCTTTAGTGTGCCAATTCCCTAGGATTAAGACCAACCTTAGCCTTTTAAACCTCTTGGCACACCCTATAGTCTTCTTCAATCTCCTAGAAGGAAACCACCTAAGATCCATTGACCATGGACCCCATTTTGGCTTCTAGAGCTCTCCCTTGAGCTCCTAGCCCTAGGTACTGTGACGACCCAACTTCTCTTCCTTAAGGCGGACGTCACTTTTACTTAACCTTAATTTTTCCCTATCCTTAGCCTTAGGTTACAACTACTTGACTTCCCTTAACTTGCTCTGAATTTTTTTTTTAAATGACACCAGTCAACTGCTAGAAGGCCAGTGGACTGGTGTAAGCCACAGAAACATTCTGTGCGCGGCACCAGTCGACTGGCCTCTTGGCAGTCGACTGGTGCATCGAGCGGAAGGGTTCTGTTCGATAGGGCAGTCGACTGGTTTCTGAACCAGTCGACTGGCACGCCTGAAAACTGCAGTTTCAGACCTGGGAACTCCTTTCAAGGGTCCATAATTCATACACTTCCAAAGCATATAGATAAATCACTCCAAATCTATACTCTATACTAGTTTTATAAACATCTTAGCAACCCAAAACAAATCCATTTACTTGCAATTAGGATCTTTGTGGAATTTAGTAAACTATCAAAACATATGAAATCTATACTAGAGTTTGTACTTAACTTTGTCTCTATGCAAAGTTTAACCAAGATCATTACGTTCTACCAATCCAAAACACTAACCACCAGTTTCTATAAGACTTAACCCAAGATCTCTCCCACGGTTCCGCCGCCACTGAACATCAATGCAAGTCCCGTTCGCCTCCTTAGCTTATGCTTTTTCTTTACCTTTATCTGCAATAGAAGGAAATGCAACTAATAAGCGATTTGCTTAGTAAGTAAATCCTAACTCACAAAATCATGCGATCAATGATAAACATGCTCTTTTCAAAGGATGCTTGTTTCAAAATACATGCACTTGAAACTACTTGCACATGGAACTTTCATACACTTATCATGCTCAAACATGCTTGAAAACATTTACTTGCATCAAAACACTTGCAAACTTAACATGCTTATGATTTCTTTTGAGACTTGATACATATACATTTCCATATTTTAAAACACTAACTTCTTTGCTCTTGCTCTTTAACATGCTTATAACATAACCATGTTAACATACATGACAAAAGATGCACTTAAGAAAATTGAAACACTTACATATACTCATATACGTCAAAATAATAATTAACTTTCTAGGCCTTGACATTGTACCTGGTATCAATGTACCAATGCGCGCATCCCTAATAAGTTTCGGGGTAGCTAGCCACCGCACCCTATTAGAGCTTCTTTTTAACTTTCTGTGGGCCTCTCATTTGCCCGGTACATGTCACTTTACAAAAGTAAAATACTTTCTTACTCATAATGCTTATACTTATCAAGCTATCTTTCTTTTTGCATAAATTTTTGCACTACAAAACTTTTGTCCTTCTCACTTTGAACTTTCATTGAACACTTTGCGTGCCCTTATCCCCAAAACTCATTTTTGGGACTTTTCAAGAACTTGGTCTTATCATGCTTAGATCACACATACAAAACCTACTCAAATTCAAGTTCTATGATAAGAAACATGTTTTCTTGAGAAACTTAAAACACACTATTAAAATAGTTTTAGAGCATGCGCTTAGATCACAAAATCAAGGTTCTACAACGAGAAACTACATAACGAAACTACTTATATTGTAGGTGAGTGATCTACTTACCCCCTTTGCTTGAAGAAAACTCACTAAGTATATAGAAAGATTCTAACGTAGGACTCCTTTCCTCTTCCTTGCGAGAAACTTTACTCCTTGGCCCTAGGGAAGAAACCCTAGGTTCTCTACTCAAGAGGAAGAAAAAGGAGGAAGAAAACTTCTTGTTTTCTCCCTGTTTTCGCAGCCCCCCCAACCTCCTGTTCGTGCAGCCTCCAAAAACCTAATGGCGTCTTAATGCAACTTAAGCGGAAGTTGAAACATCTCTTCATGAAAAGGATTTACTTACCTATAACATAATTTCGATCCATCCTTTTCTGTGCTTGATATCCCCAACCTTCTGGCTAGCCGAGCCCGCTTAAGGGCTGGCTTGCCCCGTGGTCGCGAGATCAAACCTCCGCCCGACCCTTTTTCCTTTTCTTTTTATTTTTATTTCGAAAAATACTATAAAATTTAGAAAATTTCCTAATAACTCATGAAAATTATTGGGTGTTACAATCCTCCCTACCTTATAAAAAGTTCGTCCTCGAACTTAGAACAACTCTGGATACCTTTGCCTCATGCTATTTCTGATTCCCAGGTTGCTTCTTCATACTTCTGATTCAACCATAAGACTTTTACTAGTGGTACCACTTTGTTCCTCATATTTTTATCTGCTCGATCTATTATCTGAATAGGTCGACTTTCATAACTGAGATCTTCTTAAACTTGTACTATCTGTGGCTCAATCACTTGGTTGGCATCTGGGATATGCTTCTTTAGCATTGAGACATGGAACACATTGTGTATTGCTGACATCTCTGGAGGTAGCTCCAACTCATAAGCTACTTTACCAACTCTTTTCGTCACTAGGTAGGGTCCTATGTATCGAGGACTTAGCTTGCCTTTCTTGCCGAATCTCATTACACCCTTCATAGGAGCTACCTTGAGGAAAACTGTATCCCCAACTTCAAACTCTAACGGTCTACGGCGTACATCGACATAACTCTTCTGCCTACTCTGAGCAGCTTCTATTCTCTCACGGATGCTCTTTATAGCTTCTATGGTATCATCTATAAGGTCAGTCTGAGACCCCATTTCTTTCTTCTCACTACCTTCTATTGGTGCAGAATGCACCCAAGTCAAACCTGTGTTTTGATATTAGCAAAAGGGTTCAAAAGTTAAGGGTTAGTTGTTGTCTAACAAGTTTCTTGAGTGTACAGGAAAAACCCTAGCGAAGGAATGCTAGGCACTGGCGAAGGACTGCCAGACAGGAAAAGCCCTAGCAAAGGACTGCTAGGCTCTGGCGAAGGACTGCCAGAATGGACAAGCCCTAGCGAAGGAATGCTAGGCACTGGCGAAGGGCTGCCAGAAGAAAAGACCTAGCGAAGGGCCGCTAGGCACCAAGCGAAGGGCAGCTTGGCAACTCAAGACCTGGCGAAGGACTGCCGGGCAAAAGTCCAACTGGAGGAGCCGGTTGGCACCAGGTAAATTCTCCCGAGAGGAGTAGGTGAGGACGCGTTCCCCTTGAGGGAACATTAGGCGTCGGTTCGACCTAGGGCTTCATTTTGGAGACCAAAGTCAGAACCAAGACAGCTGAAGCTGTAGAAATTAAGTTAAATATTTGTTTTATTGTGTTTTGGACTAACCCTGGAAGCAGGACCGAAGGAACGTGTGTCTGCAGCTCAGAATGCCTCAAAGGAAAGAGGCAACTGCTGACCAGGGCACCCGGAGTGTCCCGGGCGCCCCCAAGGTGAACACAAAACACAAAGAAAGCAAATGAACCTCGACAGTACATTCTGAGGGCGCCCCCGCTGTCCCGGGCGCCCCCATGGCAAACCAACTGAAGAGTTAAGCTGCTGCCGCGTCTGCACTGTGCACCCAGGGCGCCCCCGCTGTCCCGGGCGCCCCCAGCGCCCAGGGCGCCCCCAACCTTACCAAGGAGAGCTCAGCACTGCGGATAAGGTTTGACCGAGTCAACCAGGGCGCCCCCAGCGTCCAGGGCGCCCCCGTCAAGGCCTTATCCCGAGGATTAAGGGATAAGTCGACGACCGCGCCTCTTGTGGATCTGCTGCCACGTGGGAGGGCGCCCCCGTCGACCAGGGCGCCCCCAGGCACTATAAAAAGGGCCCTCGACCCTCTTCTTCAACACACAACTTTCATTCAATGCATCCAAACTCTCTGACGACCGCGCTCTGCTCCAGGAACTTCCCGACTCAAGTCCGAAGCGCCGTCGACCTCCCGCTGCACCAAAACTCGAGCCTTCCCCGGGAGTTGGTAAATACAGAAGTGTAATCTTTGTTTATTGCAAATTATAGTTCTCCTCTGTATTCTTTCTACGCATTATAGAATTGCCCAAAGTAAACGGTCAACGACTGTGGGCCTTGGAGTAGGAGTCGACCCAGGCTCCGAACCAAGTAAAAACGACTTTGTTAGCGTTGTGTTATTTTGTCTCTATTTCCGCCGCGCACTTACTCTTTCTTTTAAATCCGAACGATTTACGACATTCACCCCCCCCTCTATCGCATCTCTCGATCCAACAAGTGGTATCAGAGCGGGGAATTCAAACCTGGTGCAACCACCAGTTTGAAAATTTTTCGAATTTCTTTTATTTTCTCTCTCATTTTTTTTAAAATAATAAAAATATATATATATATTTTCGTTCGAGTTTTTATTTCAAGGTTGGTGCAACACCCCTTGAAATTTGTTTTTATTTATTGTTCCCGCACTACTAATCCAAGACCAAGTCTTGGAATATTTTTGTTGTTCTTTTGCTATTTCAGAACAAATGGCCATCCAAGAAGGATTTAGCACCGCCAGACCTCCACTTTTCAGTGGAGAAGACTTTCCTTACTGGAAAAGTCGAATGGAGGTCCACCTGAAAACTCAGGTGGATATGTGGATAATCATCCAGTCTGGACTGATGATTCCCACAAATGCTGAAGGTGTACCGCAAAACTACTCAGAGTGGGACACTGCCCTTAAACGCAAAATTGAAGCTGACGCTAAAGCAACCCAGACTCTCCAATGCGGACTAACAAAAGAAGAGCTGAACCGCGTAGGCCCCTTCAACAGTGCAAAGGAGCTATGGGCTAAACTGATTGAGCTCCACGAAGGAACTTCAGATACGAGGATCAGCAAACGGGACCTGCTACTGAACAAGCTCTTCACTATCAAAATGGCAGATAACGAGATAGCAGGCCAGCTCCACGCCAGAATCCAGGAACTGATGAACGGTCTTCACGCAATAGGTCACCAGGTTCAAAACCGTGATCTTATAAGGTGTGCCCTAAACGCGTTCCCTAGGACCACCTTGTAGGCATCTATGGTAGATGCATACAAGGTCTCTAGGGATCTTTCAAAAATTAAGTTAGATGAGTTATTCTCTGAACTTGAACTGCATGAACAGACTAACTGTAATTTGGTTGAGAAAAGTATAGCTTTCTTTGCAGGGAAAATAGGAAAGACGACCAAGAAGAAAACTCAAGTTGAACCTGAATCTACCTCAGATTCAGAAACAGAAGATCAAGAAGAAGATCAATCTGAACTGGTCCGGCTATCTCGAAGCTACTACAAAAAGTTGAAGAACCAAACCAACACACGGAGAACAAGCCGAAGAAAGGACGGACAAGATGAACCAGCAACTGACAAACAAAAGCCCAACGTAACCTGCTACGAATGCAAGAAGAAGGGCCACTACAAGACTGAATGTCCAAGTCTAAAGGAGTCTAAAAAGACCAGAAAGAAGAAGGCACTCCAAGCAACCTGGGACGAGTCTTCCTCAGAAGAAGAAGAAGAAGCACCCCAGTCCAATCTTCTAGCCCTGACCGCTTCGGATCAAATCGAGACTGACTCAGACTCGGACCGGGACGACGACAAGCTGACATTCTCCGACGACGGCGAAATAAGGGTAACGGGTTTTTCAAAATTGCAATTGAATTCGCTTATTTCCTATCTATCCCGAGATTTGGCGAAAGCCAAACTCCGAATCGAGTCCCTCCGACAGGAAGTAAAACTCCTGAAAGAGGGAGCTGATTCTAAATCCTTAACTGAGAAAATTCAGGAAGGAACCCCTGATCAAGTTGAAAAACTTGAATCAGAGAATTCCTCCCTGAAAACTCAAGTTAAGGACTTAAGAACAGCTTTAGAACGATTCACTTCTGGTTCCAAGAATCTTGATATGATTCTGGGAAAACAGAAGTCTGTTCTAAACCGATCCGGACTTGGCTATAGAACCAAATCTCGGCAAAGATCTTACTTTGCTGTACTGAACCAGTCAAGACCTAAGGTTCAGGCATGGGTGCCAAAACTGTGCCTGACTAAACCAACTGGTTCAAATCAATTTTGGATCCCCAAGGACAAGATTCACATCTTGCCTAACCCATACAGAGGCTTTAGTCCAGGGGGAGCCAAAATCAAAACAATTTTTATAATTAGATAATTTTTTTTATTGATTGATTGCTTGTTTATTTAATTTTTTGCAAATTGCCATGCTTAGATTTAAGGAACACTTAGATTTAAGGACTAAATTACTTGAAACTTGAAAACATAGTATTGGGAGGAGGTGAGATGATAGTACGTTGGGGAAACCAACTCTAATAAGATCAAGTCTACTTGGTCTCTTTAGACTGGTGAAACCAGCCGAAGCTACCGATCCAAGACCCAAGCTAGTTAGACCAGAAAATGACTTAATTTAATTTGAAAATGAAATTTCATTAAAAGGCTTTGACAAGGAAAGGGTGGATGATCCCATAAGGCTACGGCCAAAGAAGGCCTAGTGCCTCGCCAAGACCTGGAAGCCAATTTTTGAAATTCAAATTCAAATTATCTTTTGTCAAATTCGAATCTAACTCAAATTTCAAATAATTATAGATTCTAATCTGTTTTCAAAACTTCTATTTTTCAAACTTATTATCTTTTTGAAAAACACTTAATCTGTTTTCAAAATTTCTATTTTTTTTCAAATCTGTTATCAAAATTAAATAACTTTTTCGAAAATAAATTGAAATTCCTTTTCAAAACTAATTTCTACCCTCAAACCTGTCTCACAAAAACCTTAAGGTTAACGTGATTGAAAACCCTAGACTGGGGTGAGACAGACTAGGAAGTGAAACTCAATTTAAGCTATCCCTAACTTAAATTGGATCCAAATCAACAAAAATTCTTTATGTGTAGGAACATAAAGATTTGGACCAATGGATGTTAGATAGCGGGTGCTCCAGACATATGACTGGGGACAAATTGAAGTTCACCAAACTCAAGTTCAAAACCTGGGCTCAGTGGCATTTGGTAACAATGCTACACTCAAGGTAATTGGGTCAGGTAATATTGAACTTAAATCCAATTTCATTATTAAGAAAGTTCTATTGGTGGAAAACTTCAATTTTAACTTACTTAGCATAAGTCAGTTATGTGACTCTGGTTATTTAGTTACTTTCAACAATTCTAATTGCCTGATTAGAAATGCACAAGACTCAGAAATCATGCTTAAGGGCACTAGGAAAAACAATGTATACACTATAAATCTTCCCCTTATACCCAAATGTATGTTAACACAGTTAGAACAATCAAAACTTGGCATAGGAGATTAGGTCATACCAATCTAAGAACTATCTCAAAAATTACCCAACTTGGCTTAGTCAAAGGTGTCCCCAAAATTAAGAATAATGAAAACCTAATATGTGAATCCTGTAATCAAGGCAAACAAACCAAGTCTAGTCACAAATTGATCCAATCTGATCAAACCCAAACCACACTTGAGCTCCTACACCTTGACCTATTTGATTCACATGGAGCCAAGTCACTAAGTGGAAACCGATACTGCTTAGTGATAATTGATGACTACTCTAGGTTCACCTGGGTCAGGTTTCTAAAGACCAAAGATGAAACCCTGAACCTATTTAACAACTTTTGTAAATTGATTGAAAATCAAAATGATACCAAAATCAAAAGACTTAGGTCTGACCACGGGGGAGAATTCGAGAATCAAAGATTCGAAGAATTCTGCAAAGTAAATGGATATAAACACGAATTTTCGTGTCCTAGAACCCCCCAACAAAATGGCATAGTAGAAAGGAAGAATAGAACCCTACAGGAAGCTGCTAGGGCTATGCTCAATGAATTTGACCTACCTAACCACTATTGGGCAGAAGCAATTAGCACAGCTTTGCTATATCCAAAATAGGATTCTGCTTAAAAAAGGTTAAATAAAACACCCTATGAACTTTACTACCATAGACTTCCAAACCTACACTATCTTAGAGTCTTTGGATGCAAAGTCCATATTCTAATACCAAGACTATCTTGGAAAATTCCAATCCAAGTCAAACCCAGGTATCTTTTTAGGGTACTCTACAACAAGTAGAGCTTATAGAGTCTACAACAAAACAACTAAGAAAATTGAAAAAACAACCAACTTAATATTTGATGAAGAAACTAACCCAAAATCTGATAATTCTGACTTAGCTTCATCAAATACTGATCAAGAAGATAACTCTGAAAACCCAATTGAACCCTTTAATGACTTAACAATTGAACCAACTTCTGAATCAGTTGAACCAACCAATGAACCCAGAACTGAACCTATTGGACCAGCTGGACCTGAAGCTGAGCCAAGTACTAGAAAAACCAAGAAACCCAGACTCAGTCACCCAATGACCAAAATTGTAGGTGATCCAACCTTAGGAGTCAGAACTAGAGCTTCCTATAGAAATCTTAGTCAAATAGCCATGATTTCAAAGATTGAACCTAAGACTATTGAGGAAGCCCTACCTGATA
>JAGFNQ010008277.1:0-69938 GCA_024364735.1 Boesenbergia rotunda | reverse complement strand
ATAGGCATGGAACCAAACCTAAGTTTAGGAGTCAAGTCAAAGACATAAGGGAAGTCATCCCTAGGGTTGACCAAACAAGACTAGCATGACTAAGGCTTTGGAAAAGCCTAGGAAAATCATTAGGAGGGTATTAAGGGAAGTCATCCCTATGAATACCTAGAATACCCAAGGAGCACCAATAAGTTTTGGGTTCCTAAGAGTGTGTTCGCCACACCCTAGATGAGTTTAGAGAGTGTTAACTCTAATTGAAGGGTAGTTAACCCAACCTTGATATAGTTGGCACTTTGGGACATTTTAAAGGAATTGTTACCCTTAAAAATAAAAAATGTTACTTATTTACTCTTGAGGAGTAAAATTGTGCCAAACTATGTTGTTGGAAGATTGAACTTGATAAAATTGGCACAACTTGGATAGAATCCAAAGATATGTCAAGTTGGGAGTTTTGACATTATCTTGGAAAAATTAGGACAAAAACTAGGATTATCAATAGCTTAGCAATGAGTTATTGATATATAAATAGAAAATCTAGGTATTTTCTTCTATGCTAATATATCATGATTTGTGTGCTCTATTATATGCCATGATACCATAATTCATCATTCATATTTTAGTATAAAAATATCATATGTTATGTCATATATGATCATTTAGTTAAAATTATTCTCATTTGAAAATATACATATGATGCATATCATGATCATTATAATGCATTATTTTATTATATTGAATTTAAGGACATTATCATTAATTGACATCCTAGGTGAATGAACAAAGTTTATAATGTCTAGTTAGAAATGTACGTATGAACCCCTTAGTTTAGGGAGAACATGACTATTACATCTCACAAGACTATAAGTTGACTTGTATGTATTTTGAGATACATTAGATACAAGTAAGATGTTAGGTTGATGAATAAAACTCAAAGTGTTGATAAAGTGCATCTATTTAAGTTTTAATTTCATCCAAAATAAAAATTTAAGTGAACTCTAATAATTGGGAAAGCTAATGTACAAGTCATGTGCATTTGCCCAAAGAACATGGTTGGAAATTGTGTTTGAAAACCATTTCAAAACTATTTTGGAAAATCTTGGTGAAGATTATCTTTTGATAGAACTCATCATTGATAAAGTGGAATATAACATGGAGTGAAACATAGAAGTGTTTCAATGGTTTCTAATTTTGTTCAATATTTAAAAATGAGTTACATTTTCATAGAAAACTATTTTTTCATGATACTATATGTCATAAATAATGTCTACACAAAATTTTATGATTTTTTGAATTTTGTAGAATTATTTAGGAGATTCTGAAATTCATATCTGAATTTGTTTTCAGAAAACAGAAACTCCTAATCAATCAGGTGATTGATTAGGATATACACCAATTGATTGGCGAAAATCTTCCGTGAGCACAGAAGCTCATGTAATTGATCGGTTGATCGATTAAGGATAGCCGTAATCGATCACTGAATCGATTAAGGCACAGTTTAATCGATTGAAACCTAACACCAATCGATTGACACGACTGAAATTATCTAATTTAAGTCCATGAACCTAATTTTGATTAACCTAGTGATCCCTAACCGTTTGATATACTTTTACAAGTATATTTGGGTAAATTACATGATGAAATAAAAAATGAAGATGATTTTGGTGAAAAATATAGGGTTGAGAAGAGGTTTTGATTTAAGTTTTGAAATTTGAAACCTCATAACTTCGCTTTGAGATTTCTTAAAGATTTAGGGATTCAAAAATCATTGTTGGTGCAATTATATAGGTTTAAAGTATGTGTTGAGGGGGAGATCTTCCTTAAAATCATGCGTTTTATTTTTTATTGAGAAGATGAAGATTGGGAATCTTCATCGTGATGAATGCTCGAGATTGAGCATATGTTACAATGAATGGTATGGAACTTTCATTGGACGCCTTTAAGCATATTGACTCTCAGGGAGAGTTTTTTATATGTGTCAAAAGGGGAAAAAATATAGGCGAATGTGGATTAGCCTAACTCAAACATATTATCAAACATTAAAAAGAGAGAGATTATTAGTATAATTTTCGTTAGGTCAGGGTTGACCTAGTTTGACTAGGCTCGGGTGAGCTTGAGTTTCGATGTTTGACAATCATGTTTAAATATTGTGTGAGTTAAGTGTGTAAAGGTTGACTAGAGACTTGTCTGGTGAAGTCCAGGTGGTTTGGGGAGATCGCACGCTGGCACGGGTAATGTCCTAGTGGGATTTGATTGATAAAGTCCAGGTGGATTGGGGAGATCACACGCTAGCATGAGTAAAGTCTTAGTAGGACTAGGCACACCTAGTGAGACTAGATGAAGGTCCAGGTGGATCTGGAAGATCGCACGCTGGCATAGAAAATGTTCAAGTGGGACTTGGCACACCTAGTACGACTAGGTGAAGTTCAGATAGATCGGGGAGATCATACGCTAGCACGGGTAAAATCCTAGTGGGACTATGTAAAGTCCAAGTGGATTGAAGAGATCGTACGCTGGCACGAGAAAAGTCCTAGTGGGACTAGGCACACCTAGTGAGACTAGGTGAAGTCCAGGTGGATCGAGAAGATCGTATGCTGACACGAGAAAAGTCCTAGTGGGACTTAGCAGACCTAGTTGGGAACTAGATGAAGTCTAAGTAGATCGAAGAGATCGCACGTTGGGATGAGAAAAGCTCTGGTTGGAAACTAGGCAAGGGAAAGTCCAAGTCGGTCAAAGATTTGATCGGACACTTGGTGAAGAAATCTTAATAGGCCACAGTTGACCGGGGTTAGGCAAGGGAACCCCAGACTTATGCACACAAGTTAGGATTGGGTCAATCGATTAGCGCTGGTTTCTTGTGAACAGAAGACTTCTAAATCTATTGGGTGATCGATTAAGGAGGGAATGAATTGATTGGGTGGTCGATTAGGAGAGCTGTGTCGCGAGAACAGAAACAAGATGAATCGATTGGGTGATCGATTAAGGAGGGAATGAATCGATTGAGTAATCGATTAGGAGAGTTATGTCGCGAGAGCATAAACAAGATGAATCGATTGGGTAATCGATTCAACATCCTCTTAATCGATTAGGCAATAGATTAAGGATGACTGTAATCGATTAGCCAATCGATTACGATTACGGCTGTATTGCACGAGAGTACAGAAAGATACTGAATTGATTCAACAATCGACTAAGATCTTCTTGATCGATTGACTAATCGATTAAGCTTCAAAAACTAAGTCATTGAACGACTAAATTTAACGTGACAATTGATTGAGTAATCGATTAGGGAAACCCTAGGTCGCGAGTATATAGAGCTTTCACGCAAGTTTGAAGCACTAGTTCTTCACATCTCTTCCTCTCCTTCCATCGTCAATTCAAGAGAAGTCTTAGAGCATAGTATTGCTGCATTTCTAAGGTTCCAGAGCCGATTCCAAGCTAGAAGAAAGCAAGAAAAGCAATGAAAGCTCATTTGTGTAAATCTTGTAAGATTTATTTTGTATTTGCTTGTTCTTGGTTGTATTTCTTCTTGTAAGCCTGTACGAGGCTTCTCCTCCTCAACAAAGGAAATCTTTCATAGTTATGAGAGAGTAAAGAAGAGTGAATTCTTGGATTAGTCACCTTAAGAAGGTGGATACCAAGTAAAACAAAGATGTTAGCGCTTGCTCAAGTTTTCGCTGTGATAAATCTTCACCGAGCAAAGATCGAAACTAATCACTCCCCCCCCCCTCCCTTAGCTTGTCTACCGATCCTAACATATTTTTAACACCTCTAGTTAGATGCTCCCCTTTCTTCGCTACTTTCTTCTGACGTAACTGCCCCTTGTCAATGCTTTTCTCTTGGTGACTTACCATTAGTGCTAGTTAGATGTATTTCTCGAGTTCAGACTCTTTCAATGATTATTCGTTCCACATTGCCTTTAGGTTTTTGTGCTTTGACTTCTTGGACCTTTTTTCTTTAATTTTGGACTGTTATCCTTTATGTGTCTTTCCTTGTCGCAGTGGTAGTATCTGGTCGTTCTCTTTCCCGGAGAGTATTTCTTGGCTTGCATCTTATTAAATTTATTAGTTTTAAAAAACTTTTTAAATTTTCTTACCATGTAAGTTGTTTCCTCATCAGTTGAGGATTTTGTGTCTGGTTGGATATTCCTCATATTCAGGGCGATGTTGTCCACCTCTTCTTTTCTTCTTGTACATCGAGACTTATGAAGTTTAAAAATCGAAAATAAATTCTCTAATGTACTTTCCTCAAGGTTCTTGTAAATATAATAGGAGTCGATTATTGACATCCATTCCAGTATTCTCGAAAATATGTTTAGAGTATACCTTAACAAATCTCGGTTTATTACTATTTTTCTGAGATTCGTGAGTCTAGTGATCAGCTCCTTGATCTTTGTGTATATTTCGACCACCATTTCTCCTTCTTTCATTTGGAGATTCGTCAGTTGATTTTGAAGTAGATCCCGTTGTGCTAGCTTCGCTTTTGAGGTCTCTTCGTGCAGTTCCATGAAATTTTCACACAACTCTTTTGCTAATGTGTAAGCGTCGATCCGATTAACTTCCTGAGCTGATACTGTTGTTATCAAATAGAACTTTGTTTTCCCATTCACCACGAAGTCGGCTTCCTCGTTCTTTGTCTAGAGATTCTCTTGTCTTCGAGTGCTACAAAATTGTGCTTTATTATTAACAATAATTCGAAATCTGTTTTAAATAATACCTCCATACAGCATTTCCACATTGCAAACTTCCCTCGAACTTTGGTGGGTGGATACTTGGTTCAAGCATTATCTTGTTGCTTTATTTGGCGATAAGTCCTTCAAAAGTTAATCTCACTCTGATACCATTTGTAGGTTCTGGTAGGTCAGCTAGAGGGGATGAATAACTCTGCAAATAAAATCTTAATCTTTTACTTCTAGCTTAGCAAAGATGGATAGATTAATAAACAATTAAAATAATTAAGAACATAAACAATAAAAAGGAAAGAGGCTCAGATTTACTTAGTTGCAACCGGGGAGGTTTCTAATCCAAGGCGGTTGAAAGCTCACTAAAGATCTTCTTCTTAGAAGGTGGAGAAACCTCTTACAAACGTCGGAAAGCTCAACGAAAGACTAGGAAATTCAAAATAAGTTGTTGTGTCTTAATCCTAGATCTAAGGGGCTATTTATAGCCCAACGATCGAAGTAACTGTTTGCTAACATGGGATTTAGGGCACCTTAAATACAACTCAGGCATCCTAAATGGATAAGTTTTGTCCACACAACAACAGTAGCCTCTGGCTACTGTTCACTTAGGGCGCCTTAGTTATAAACTAGGGTGCCCTCAGTCAGAATTGAGGCATCCTCGTGCCTTTCAATGAAAGCTCCAAACTTTACAACCGAGGCATCCTCAGTCCCAACTAAGGCACCTCGGGTCTTCAAGGATAGCCTCTGAGTGGGCTTTTTTAGACTCTACCTGCTTGGGTGATGCTTCAGCTGTCCGGAGTTGAGTCCACCCAAATCCAACTCCAACATTTTCCTTGAATGGGCTTTCTCCCTGGCTTCTCGTCCCTTGGACGTCGCACATGTCCTTGTTGTCCACCAATGTACTCTTTCATAACTTCTTGTTCCTCGGATGCACTGACCCATCGGCTCCCTTCCTGTGCCATCTTTCTCGCTCATTGTGTCGTCCGCTCGATTTCTTGTGCTCTTACACTCTTAGACACAAGGATCCAATGTCACAAGACCTAACTTGACTCGGTTGACCATATTAAAATCAACCCGAGGTACTTATAAATCGTAATTGCTACAACTATAAGTTCAATTTTAAGAGACCATAACATTTGATTTGGATTGAACCCAAAGATACAAAATATATCAAATCAAAACTCGTTTAAGGATTTTTAATTAATATATTGCGCTTTTCGTGATTCTATCCAAATAAAAAATTATGACATCTTAAAGTTTATCTAGTATAATCGTAGGTGCTACAACTACAAGTTCAATTTTAAAATGTCATAACTTTTGATTCGAATTGAACATGAAACAGACAATATATCAAAGTAAAGCTTGTTTAGATCTTCGATTTGATAAATTGTGTATCTCGTAGTTCAACTCGAGTCAAAAGTTATTATGCTATTTCAAGAATTTTATAGCATACATATTGTAGCATCTACGAAATTGTAGTTAGTACAACTATACGTTCAACTTTAAGAGGTCATACATTTTGATTTGGTTGAATCATGAGACACATAATATATCAATCGAAACTTGTTGAGAGATCTGTGATTTAATATATTGTGTGTCCTATGATTCAACAGAAATCAAAAGTTATGATCTCAAAGTTTACCTAGGATGCACGTGTTAGCATGTGCAAAACTATAACTGCTATAACTACAAGTTATAACTTTGAGAGGTCATAACTTTTTATTAGTGTTAAACCACGGGATATATAATATATCAAATCAAAACTCATTCAGAGATTTTCGATTGATATATTATGTGTCCCATCAACCTGAGTCAAAAGTTATGAGTTCTCAAAGTTTATCCAGCATATACGTTATAGCAGTTACAAAATCGTAGCTGCTACAACTGTATGATAACTCAATTGTAGCAGTTACAAAATCATAGCTTTTATAACTATGTAGCAGCTACGAAATTGTAGCTATTACAATATCATCCGATTTAGGTTAGAATATAGGTGGAAGTGTGTATGCCCGATACATATGGTGTGTCAAAAGATATTTATTTGATTTTACAAAGGGTGAGACGTGATTTCTCGATAAACAAATAAAAATCAAAGTGAGATATTGTTTTTGACGATTAGATATAAAAAGAAATGTTTTTTTGGGTTTGACTTTGGCTCATAATTAAAATGAAATCTAACCAAACCAAACTAAATCAAAACAATTAAATCAAACCAAACTAATACATAAGTTTACGTTGATGCATTTGTTAGTCCGATTGAGTATTCAGTTTGATAACACAACCCAACTAAATCAAACTAAACTAAACCAAATCACATTGATACATTAGTTTACTTAGGTGCATTTATTAGCCCAATTGAGTATTCAGTTTGATTTTTTTTTTAAACGGGTGAACAAAGTTAGACTATGGCACAATAATTTAAGTAACAGTGCTGTTGATATTTTGATTAAAAAGGGCATACCTTTAATCTTTTTTATTTTTAAAAAATGGGAATTTAATTTTTACTTTTTTTTCCTCTCAAAATTTTTTGAGCTAGCTCCCTTTTAACATGTGAACATTGTACACTTTTTTGTCTTCTTTTTTGGGAGTTGAAGACATTGAACTACCAACGTAACCAACAGCTGATTAGTGATAAATCGACGATGATCTATGGTTGTCTTTTGGGTTCCATAAAAACCTTATTTATTTATTTATTTGTTTTTTTTACCACTGGAGTTTGGTTCTTCCAAAATACATGACCATGAATAATCATGTGCACACCGAAAGTAAAAAAAAAAAACATGAATCCCTAGTTAGTTAATTATCCCAGTTAATTAACGTACCATTTCGTCTCATAGTTTGATCATGAATTTTTTGTTCCTTCACACAGTCCTCTTACGAAAATACCCTAATTCTATTAGTATCCAAGAATTAGGGTATTTTGGACTGGGTCACTCCAGATGGGATCCTCTGTCATAGAGGATTCCTGTCCCGCCTATCTCACATTGGTCGGTGATAATTGATGAGTCGTTTGATCGTCGATTGAACACCATCAATGGTTTCGAATCCGGCGAGATCTCAATTGCGATGTTCTCGACGGATTCATCGTACCGCAGGGGATAGTTTAGTTTGGGATGACGACCAGAAGCCACCGATAATGTCCGATCGACGATCGGACGAGTCGCCGATCGTCATCAGTAGGTGTGAGACAGAGGACAAAAGCTGATGTGGGATAGAGGATCTGCCCTCGATATGTATACTAGTAGAAAAATCAGTTAATGTTGCTGAAAGGTTTTTGAGCTTGAGCCACGAATTATAAATTTTATACGATGAGAAAGTTTAACTCACAATCAGGATAAATTAAAAAGATCAGATGAATTGCGACAGACGTTTCCACATCACACTATAACCCCGAATTATATTTTGTATAAACATGATTAAAAATGAATTGTTTATTTTAATTTTTTTTATCAATATTGATCCGCCAAGAACAATTAAATAATAATTAAATAATTTTTTTAAAATTACGCTCAAGTTTTTAATAACAATGGCGTGTGTTGTTGCATGTAAGAAATAAATATCAACAGTTGTCGCACAGTAGTGTAGGGGAGATGGAAGTGTAGCAGGCTGGCTAGGGATTCCTTCCTTCGTCTCCATGTCCTTGCTCTCCCTCTCTTCTCTCGATCTCTTCTACTCAAACTTGCCCCACAGTAACTCGCAGTAAGCTCACGACGACCCAAAGAGAGACACTATATATCCCAGTTCCCACTCACCCTCCTGTCCTTGTTTTTAACTAAAACTCCATTCCTGTGATTGTTCTCTTCCACGAACCCACCACCATCGTGCTTCTCCTGTTCACTGTGCCCATCCCAGATCTTCCTGTTCTCGCAACCCTTTCCGCCGGCTAACGATCTGTTTTTTCTTCTGTATTTATTTAATTATTTAGCTAGTTCTATATATATATATATATATTTCTCATTTCCGAGTTATTACCGCGGCATGGCCATCTCATTTTCCTCTGCAGTGTCTCCTTCTTCTTGTCCTCTGATGCACTGTGCTCAGAGTATTGTGTTGCTGTAGGCAGAGGGAGCTCCAGTTCTGGTATTGCTTATGGGATCCTGAGACTTGTTTGGCCTCGACTTTTCCAGGGAAGCAAGAGTGGCGCCACCACCACATGTTCACAGACCACCAAGCAGCAGAAGTGGGAGCAGGAAGCCATGAGAGGTTGTTTTCACTGTTAGCAAAGCCAATCTCTTAGGCTGGAGGCTGAGCTGACGAAGAACGACGATTTGGAGTCAGTAATCATGCGGCAGTAGCTTCATATCAAGTGCCCCGGCCCCGGCTTCGTCTTTCGAGCATGCGGAGAGGATGGAAGACGAGCGTGCTCACCGCGGAGGCTTCGGCTTCCATCAGATCCCCCTTCGCCATCGACGGCAGCAGCAGGGGCCGCCGCCGCAGCCGCCTTACCCGAGGTCGGGAAGGGTGAGGGGCGGCGGCGGGGGTGAGATTGTGGAGGTCGAAGGAGGCCACATTGTGCGGTCCACCGGCCGGAAGGATCGCCACAGCAAAGTGTGCACCTCCAAGGGCCCCCGCGACCGCCGTGTCCGCCTCTCCGCCCACACTGCCATCCAGTTCTACGACGTCCAGGACCGGCTTGGCTACGACCGCCCCAGCAAGGCCATCGATTGGCTCATCAAGAACGCCAAGCCAGCTATCGACCAGCTAGCCGAGCTCCCCGCGTGGACCCCTACCGCGATCACCGTCGACGCGGCATCAGCCTCCGTTGCTCCTGCACAACCCTGCGATTCCTCTGCCTCGGAGCAACCTTCGGACGAGTCCGGCAAGAGCAAATTTGGGGTCGATGAGCCACCAGTGACTGCTGCCTTCAGCTATGATGTAGACGACGGGGGCGGCGGCGGCGAAGGCAGTGGCAGGAGTAGTTTCCTCCCGCCTTCATTTGACAATACCGCCATTGCCGATACGATCAAATCGTCTGCAGCTACCGCGGCTTCGCCGACCTCCAGCACTCTTCCAGTAGGCTGTCAACGCTACCCGCCGGGCCTTCAAGATCTCCGCCTCTCCCTCCAATCCTTCCAATTTCCGATCTTTCAACACTCTCAGCCCAGCCACCATCACCAAGCTCCAACTCCGTCCGCGCACGATTCTCTACTCGTTGGCTCCGCTCGCTCTTTAGGCTGGGCTGAACAAAACCGGCAAATGGCTTCGTGGTACATGCCCGAGTCGAGCGGCGGCGGCGGATTCGGAGAATTTCTTTTCGGTGTTCCGCCACCGCAGGCTGTGCCGCCTCTCGCCGCCGCTCTCGGCCCGAGCCAGCTTTTCTCTCAGAGGGAACCCCTTCAGTCCAGTAACTCGCCTTCGGTCCGTGGTTGGGCAGAACCGGAGCTCCAGATGCATCCGGCGCTCCATTCCTCGGTTTCTCCCATCGAATTCACCTCCGAAGCTGGCATCCTGGGATTCTGCATCCCACCACGGATTCAGGGCGAAGAGGAGCACGGCAGCATCTCAAATCGGCTGCCCTCTGCTTCTCGCCATTAATGGAGTGGAAGAAAGAGAACAAGACCATTACTCAACAGGTAAATTCCAGCTTCCACTTTGGATTTCTCAAAGTTTCTATCGTTCGTTTCAGTCACTCGCTGATTTGCTTGGTTCTAGTGGATGAGCGTGAAGATATCATCATTTACTTATCTTTTGTTTCCCTTGCACTTTTGCGGGACGGTTGTTCTCGATTGCTTTTATAGTCCGAGTCGTTCGAACTGCTTCTAATTGTGATGTTGTGATATTTGCGTTGTCGCTGCATGAAAACGACTGAGATTTGATGTGCCTAGTCTTCCATAATATTGACAAGGTTACAGTTTGAGCGATTAAATACAATTCACATAAGCAAGATCAAGAATTGACAAGTTATTCACGTGGACTAATGCAGCTTCATGTTGACAAGTAGAAGATGTAGAGAAGGATTGGTGTGATTGGCAACCAATAGGCACCCGCACCAGTACTAGTATGCTCATCTGGTTTGTTTATCCTTGGTGGGAATAGGAGAAGATAGCGGGAGGGATTTCATCCTCTGTGTTTATATTATCTTCTCCCAAGGGAAGAGAGGAGATGAAATGATAAAAATGAGTAACGATCTTTGTATCCTCCAAGCCCAGCTTCAATTGTCAGTCATGCCCCAGGGCATGGCGCAGTTGGTTCCAAGAAGTAGAATTCCTTGATTTGAATTGTGGGGATCACAGCCACCACGGAATGCCCTCTACTTGATTTATCTGTATTTTGTTGTGGGGCCGATGATAGTAGTTTGGCATGAGCAAGATCACTGATTTGCTTTCTTCAATTGTGATAGTCCATCTTGTTGTAGTCGCACCTTGTCACGACGGTCCTGTCTCACGCAGTTTTCCATTTTACACCACAATCCAATCCAAGGTGAAGGATTTTGCATCAATCGTGTTGAGTGTGGATGGAAATTTCAGGAAGGAATTCAAGCTAGAAGAGGAAGTTAAAACTCTTTGCATCGGATTCCACAGGAGCTCTGCTATTTTCCCCTTTACATCCTGTTTTCTGGTGCAGAATGCATTAGCTAGCGGCAGTGATGAGCTTCTATTGCATAGAGAGCTCTCCTCCACATATTTAGTCTCCGGGCTATGGTGCAGGGTGATTAGTCTTAATCTCAGACATTCGCGATTCGATCTCTAGTTACGGTGCATTTTGTAAAAAAAAAAAATTTAAATGGGACGGAAATCCTGAGATATTGGACATCTAGACTGTCCGTCCCGAATGTTTTCCGATTTACCCTGACAATTGGTGAAAAATTTATATAGGACCAAGTCAATTGTCCCAGATTAATTTATTATGTGATTCGTCATTTTTTATTTCTCCTTCGCATATATGGTTATAATAGGCAAAGAAGGATTTGGATTCCTTTTTGCAGATGGAATTTATCCCTAAATCTCTGTCTTCTCAAAATTGGGCTGTTAAGTTACTATAGAGATAGCTTTGAGGATAAAATTCTTTCCACCCTCCTCTCTATTGTTGGGTATAGTAAGAGGGGGATTGGTTAAGGTCGTACTAATGCGGATCGAGATGGCAGAAGCACCTCAGCTCGTTGGGTCTAGAGGGTGTGAGCATCTCTGCCTTGGGTCGTTGCAACATTAGGAAGACCGCAACGTTGCGGGTTGAGAGGCCAGGAGCACCCACTTTGAGTCACCTAGATGTGGCATGGATCAAGAGGGCAAGAGTACCTCTAGTGGCCGGGATGCATAGGAGGATGTCAATGAGGATTGAGTAGTGATGTGGCTAATGGGGCTTGCTAATCTTTCCCTTTTACCTTCTTGTCTCCTCTCTTCAGCTTCTTATATCAAAACAGATGATATAAATAAGACAATCAAAGTCTTAAAAGAGATTTTATTAGACACAAAATCCTCTAGAGCCTTCCTCCATATGTGGCAAAAGGTGATAACAAGAGCCTTCCTCCATGTGATCTTATGGAATGGAATGGAGTTGAGAGTCTACTAGTACAAATCCTAAAGCATTCATCATACTAAATTTGAAAATCACATCATAAAAATGTTATGTTACATACTAATGTATAATAATTTTATATATTCACTCTAAAAATATAAAATGTTGTAGTGTATAACTATATAAAATTACATGATACAATGCATTATAATAATAATAATAATTTGAATTTTAATGTGCTAGAAACTCTCAAATCTGTATTGATTGTTTTTAGATTAATAATGTTCGGTTAAGAGTAAGGTTATATTTGATTAGGGATAATGTAATCAAGTATGTAATATAATTGAGGTTGGAATATAATCCAGGATTACATGTAGTTTGCTTTGTAATCCAGATTACACAACTTTAACTAGTTTTTGTAATCCAGATTATATTACATTGCAGTTTTAAAATTATACCAAACACAATAATTAATCTCGTAATGGAATCTAAATTATATTATAAAATAAATTATCCCTTATCAAACGTAGCCTAAATGTCGTATTGTGGTAGCTTCATGTTGCACAATAGATCTCTTTCTTTAATCAGCATTAGTTTTTACTTTTTCAAGCGTTTACTGCTCTTGTTTTACTTGAGAATTCTCCAGCTAATTACAATGCCACTCAGTTGGTATCCATTACAATCTCTCTTTCATTGGACTGTAAAACTTAAAACATAGATTGCTTTGCATTTAGGATATTAATCTGTTGAAGTGACAGATATCTAGTATATCTTTGATAGAGGAAAATACCTGGAAGGAGAATAATTAGCCTCCATATCCGGTAGGTTCGCCATTCATTAGAATTCAATGTGGCTGAAAGAGGCCAAACCTGCTGTCCATGTTTGCAGGCTAACACAGCATTCCCATTGTTTCAAAGGCCAGCCAATCGGGAAGACCTGTCTCAATCATCCAACTATCCCTCTACAGAGAAAAAAAATTGAAATCTCCAAATGCTTCCAGCCAAACTCTTTGTTGCCTCAAATCAATTCAAATGCATATCAAACATTCTTTAAAACATTTACATGTTCATGCAGTAATGAACTCTTATTCTCGACATGAATCGGTAAACCTCAAACAAATTTCAATTCACACAATTATCTATATAACTGGTGCCTCTGGCCTTGCAAGAAACTTAAGTCATGTGACAATTTCCCCTCCTTGAGAAGGTTGTTCTTCTTGCTTTGATTTACCACTCTTGCTTTTCAGTCTAGCAGTATTTATGACCTTCAGAGTAGTTTCTTCATCCGATTGTTTAGGAGGCTTCTTGATTGAAAGCATTGCATCGGTGCTTGTAAGCTTTGATGAAGTGGGTACTGTCTGGGTTGAGGGGTTGACGTTCTTGTTGGCTTTCAAAGCCGGCTTAACTTGAGACTGAGCAGAAGGCCTTGTCTCCCATGGCTGTGCTGCAATCCACTTGTCCACCCAACTCCATTCCCAGTTACCTTTTGCTAGCTCATACACAAATGGCCCTTGGTTGATCCCTGAGCTTGCCCTCCACTGCATCAGGTGGAAGAAAATTCCAAGCAGTCAAATTAATGGTAAGTTTTCATCAAGCCAAGTTGTTCGACAGCAGACCTGATGGGAGAATGCATAAGCCATAGCTCGCTCGCGCTTAACTGCAGCTTCTTCCCTTTGTTGTATCCTGGCAATTATTTCCTCCTTCGTTTCGGTGCCTCCATTCCATTCTACCTGTCAAGAATTCAAGATAAGACTTTCCACACCAGTGCCAGATAAGCATTGTTTGGTTCATTATTTGATCTAACAAAGTCAAGTTACAAAACAGATAAAAGAAATAATGAACAATGTTGAACCTGATTCATGTTTATCAATCTGGATTACCTCCAAATCCTGAAGCTTTGCCTCGAGCTTCAACTGGTTCTCATGTTTCTTTTGCCTGATGCGGCCTTCCACAACCATCATAGTGCGTCGAGTTCTAATCTGTGCCTGTATTTTGCTCCACAATTGAACATGTCTCAGAGTGTTTGATATCTGCTTTTGCACAGAATTGCGATGCGTCAAGGTCTGCAACCTTTCTTTTCTTTTCAGACTCCTAAAAGTTTTCCTTGCCTGAGAAATATACAAGATGACATTTACTAATTTAGCCGCTTCTCAAAACTCTTCCCTGAAAAAAAAAATGCAACAAAACATGCATCATACTCTAAATCTTCGAAAGGAGGTTTGAATTCGAATGGCAGCTGCATCCTCAGCAGTCACACCATCTCCAATATTCCCATTTTCAGCTCCATTATTTAGTAACTTATTTGGATGATCAGAGGCTTGATTCTTCAACTTGAAGCCATTTGGTTGCGTGTTTGATGAAACCTATTAACATAAAAATATTCATCAACAAACTTCACTCACATATATCGATTGAATGAAATAGCTTATTATTTACTTAATTACCGTAGCTTTCTTTGTTTTCTTCCTATGAATTATCGTCTTAAGCCAATCTCCAGACCCCATCCTCTTTCAACGGAGAGATCCCTAAGCAAAAAATAAAAAAAAATAAAAAACAGAAAATGTTTCAAGGAGTTCCTTAATCAAATAAACGACTGCAACATGAACATAAAGAAAGAAAAACCTAGCTACTACTACTGAATCTACAAATAAAGTGACCGAAATTGATCTAACAAAACTGTGAAGCTAAAATAAGAAGAACATGGCCTCCAACCAATTACATCCATAAAAATTGAAGGCGAAACGTTATCAGTACCTGGAGACAACACAGCGGCAGGGACGCAGGAGCTAAAGGCCGCAGATGAGGAGGAGAATTCAGGAGAAGGTGAGGCGTCGCTAGAGCAGAATCCCTCAAGTAGAAGCAATGCAGACACGAAACTGGAAGCGAGGGGAAAGGACAGGGTGTGGGACAGGGGATAGGGAAAGGCGATGACAACTAGTCTTCACACACGTCGGTTGGCTCCCATTTGTTTTTACTCAGTTTTTAAAGCGTGCCACTCGCGCATCTCGTAGTGGGTGGGAAGGACAATCCAATGGTGGGTGGAAAGATTTTGCCAATTTAAGTACAGCGGCCGACACCCACCCCAAGTCTTTGCTGCGGACGGTGGCCGTTGGTGGGATTTATACGGGAACCCGACAAAACTCTCACAGGGACTCAAGCGCTATCGTTTGCGAGTTGCTGTTGCATCTGATTGCCATCACGTATATTATATAGGTTAAAGAAAAATCTAAAAATAAAAAACTAAAAAAATATATACATGACATGATGCACACGAAGTACTTATCATAAGATAAATAAAATAGAATTCCTATATATATATATATATATATATAAAAAGATGAACAAGTGACGCGAGAGTTATGTGGCATAATTGGTCGCGCTAGGATACCCGAGGTCAGTTCAGGAGAAAGCTCCCGAAACCATCCCGGAAAGGAGAGTCTCTGAGACCAGCTCGAGAAAAGGTTCTCGAGACCAATTGAGGAGAAGATTCTCTAGACTATCCCGGAAAGGAGAGTCCTCAAACCAGCTCGAGAGAAGGTTGTCGAGACCAGTCCGGGAAGTAGAGTCCCTGAAACCATCCCGGGAAAGAGAGTTCCCGAGACCAGCTCGGTAAGGAGAGTCTCCGAGACCAACTCGGTAAGGAGAGTAGAGCCCAAAGAGTGGCTCAGGAAGGAGAAAATAGATTGGGAGAAATTTACCCTTGGCTATGACAATGACACACTCAATACTTACGGCGACAGTTTCGAGCACCTCCTTCCTGAAATAGGAAGGTCGACAGGTAGTTTGACCTGTAACGCATGATAATAATAGACTTAATGTGTGTGATGATCGTTACCGCCATCTCTCAGAGGACGACAACTATCGAACAATCACAGACCATTAAACGTGGGAGTAAGGGAGGCGGTTACGGGGACGTGGATGCGCTCAAAGGACGGACATCGAGTATATAAGGTGTTTTGGCTCCCAAGTAAAGGGCTCTGAAAAAACTCTGGTACTCTTATTCTTCTCACTCTTTCTTCTTCCTAGAAGAATTTTTGACTTGAGCGTCAAATAGGGTTTCGTCGGAACTCCTTCCGATGTATCCCTTAATGCTCATGTTAATCTCGTAGGCGCGGACATCCTTGCTCACCGTCACTCTAGGTTGTGTCGTGATGACTTACTATCCACGTCGTTCGCTTCCGGAATTTATATATATATATATATATATATATATATATATATATATATATATATATATATATATATATATATTACTCATTTATGAATAATTCATGGATATTTATTGTGATAAATTGACTCATTATTTTTTAAAAAAATTAAAGTTTAAGATTTAGAATTTCAGAGTTTAGTGATAAGATTTTGTCCAAATCTTATTTTCAATTCTAAAGAAAGTGAAAATTAAAAATTAACAATATAGGTTCCTGGGTTGCCCATAAGAGGGTAAGTAAAGTAACAAGACTTATGAGTATTAATACTTGTACATCCATCTATGGGTAAATTCACGAACTAAGGTTAATTTTTTTTATAAAAAGAATCACTTTCTTTAGCCGAAACAATAAATCCTAAATCTTAAACCCTAAAAATATTTACATTAGATAGTGTTCATGGGTTGCCCATATATATCTATGTGTGTGTATTGTGTGTGTGTGCGCACGCGGGGCAACATGTGAGTACCTAGTTTTAATTTTTTTTTAAAAAAAAATCTTTTAAAATTTAGGATTTAGGCTAAAGGAAGTGATTTTCTTTTTAAAAAAAATAATACTAGATGCGATACCAAATTTTGTGTTTGGAGATTTTATTTTGAGAATTGGATTTTGTTTTGAGAATATAAATTTTATGTTTGGGGATTTTGTTTTGAGGATTTAATATGTTTAGAGATTTTGTATTGAGGATCTGGATTAGTAGAAAAAAATGTTTTATTCTTTAACCCAGTGCATATTTTCTTCCAATGAGTCTTACTTGTAAAAGACATCATAGTCGACCTGTTGCCTAGGCTATGTTTAGGGTTTTTTTACTAATTATTAACCTTATTTTGCCTGCACAAGTTTTATCCGGCCAATATTTTGTTAGTCCTTATACAATTACTGTTCACAAGGACTTACTTAGACAATGACTAATGAAGATTTGTAAAACCAAGTTTAAATAAGGCAGAGCCTTTTGCAACCTAGAAAAAATATTTAAGCTATTATATAATTATGCAAACCAAGCCTTTAAGGGGCATTACAAAAGAAAATATAACAAGAAAATTGCAGAAAGAAAATTACATAAGCAGAAAGATTTGAAAAAAATAAGCACTTATAAAAATCTAGGACATGACACCTTACAAACTTGCTTACATACTTGTTTATACTTGCTTATGTTCGCTTACAATATTACTCACTTCTTTTCTACTCTCCTCGTAGGTCAAAGTGATATTTATAGAGGAGCTCCCTTACTTTGCTTCTTCATGAAGTAGTTGAGTGAACAATAAGGTATCTCTTTAAAAGGTTGGGTATAAAATAAAGTAAGATGAGTGGGGACTAAAGTTGAGTGGAGAATAAAATGTCCACTAAGTTTCCTCGGCGGTTGTTGATAAGTAATGAATGTTTCATCATGGCTAACATTTTTATGTTGTAGTAACATCATGGTTGACGTTATATGTTACAGTGACTGTTGGGACTCAATCGTATGCTTAGAGGGGGGAGGATGAATAGACGTTGTCCACAAATCGATCACTCTCTTCCTACACATGTTAGTTGTACAAGTGGAATATAATTAAACTAAAACTAACAAGAAGAGAGACAAACCAATTTAACGTGGTTCGGAGATAACTCTACAACAGTCCGTAAGGTGGACAATCCCAATCCTTCGGTGGATGACTCCCTGGAAAGCATCCAGCTAACTTGTTGGGACCGGGTGCATGTTGACATGGATACGGGTTCGTAATTTTAAAATTTAATTACGTGCAGCGGAAGGTTTAGCATAAATAATTTCACAAATTATTTTAACCACGTATCTAGAATGCAACCTTATGTTGTGGAGACATAATCATACATTTAAAATTTTGCAGAAAGTAAACTAATTTACTTAATACCTCGCGTAACTCGTAGAAAGGGGTGAGATTCAACCGTAGCGTCCCTTGGAAGCTCCGTCTCTATTCGCGTCCACGCTGAGTTCTCTTCGGGATGACTTCGCAAAGCCACGAGTTTCGTGCCGACAAGAACTACTAGATTCTCCAAAGGCACGACAAGAATATCAAGAGAGAGAGATGGAAAACTAACCACCAAACGAAAAATAGAATTAAGATTCCGGGAGGAAGGAAGGAGTCGCGACCCGCTTCTTCTTCTTCTTCGGCACCTTCTTGGTGGAGGTGGCTCACGGCAACCCTAGGGGAGCCCTCTAGGGCCGGCGCCTACTAGAGGAGGGAGAGGGAGAGAAGGAGAGGAAGAGAGGCTAGGCAAGAATCCTTGATCTCTTGAATTAATTTCCAAGCCTTGCATTTGCACCTTTATATAGTAGCCTCTTTATCGCCAAGTCTCCTTTTAACGGAATAAATTTTTCATAAGAAATTTATCTTATAAATTTTTCTATGAATTATTCCGTTATGCCAAGTTTTTATTATAACTTAATTTATAATAAAAACAGCCATGTCTCCCCTTTTATTATGGAATAAATTTTTACAAGAAATTTATTATATAAATTTTTCTTATCATGAAAAAATCAATTCATAATTGATTTTATAAAATAAAATAAACCAATCCATGGTTCATTTTAATTTTCATAAAAAGAATAAATTTCTATAAATTTCTTTATATAAATTTCTTTATCCATAATTTTATAAAACAAATCACGCTTGATTTATTTTATAATTTAAACCAAACAATTTGGTTTCCCTTTTTATTGTGGCCGGCCAAACCAAAGAGGGTGGGGACCCTCTTTGGCCGGCCAAATCCAAGCCGTCACCTTACGAATTAAACTCATTTAATTCGTCCAATAAGCCTTCAAAAGACTTAGCCATTTTAAGCTTCCGATGCGTCTCTGATAAATTCAGATTCGACTTATCTCTCTTGATCGGAAAATCCAATTTTCAACTCGTTTTAAATCCCTCAGATTACTCGTAGTGCGTGTGACTAAATAGGCTTTCGATTTATGTTGGCCGTCTATAATCAACCAATTATAGAACGATCATGAGTGGCACCTAGTAGTACATTATGACCCCCAATTAATCGAAAGATCAACGGTTGACCTCAGAAATAATTCTGAAACCCTTCAACAGCTATAATGAGTCGTGCCTCATTCCCTTCACCATCTTATACCCACTTGGTTCAGGACACGGTCTATGTGTGTCAGTTCCCACTAGGCTGACTACGTCACACCTAGCCCAAGTAATGTCTTTCTCGTCCAACGGAATCTAGTTACTCTCATGTTTCTGAGAGATTCATACTCGGAACATGTGATGCTCTGGCCAGAGGCTTCGAGTAACAATCCGACGATAGGCCTTGGGTATACATCTCCTCGCAAGGAGTGGTGAATCCTTTGTAGGCTGTTCAAACATCTTCGGGCACTTCGGCTTATACCCAATCATCCTGGGTCCACACCTCCTTGGAGATGCTTGCTTAAGATGTCAAAGTATAAGTCTTTATGACCAAGATGACTTGAACACCGCAAGTCAAAGGAACATCGCACTTAAGCTACAGTAAAAACTTCATTGACATATCTATATGTAGATTACCATATGAAGTTTTACAGCTAGTCACTCCAATGAACTAGTTCCCTTAACTAGCATTCATGTTTATCTCCGGACATTCCAATGTCACCAGCCAGTGAGAATCAGCTGATTAGAGAATAACCCATGCTAGTCTCAACAGAATGATAGTGTCCGTATTTATCAATTCATCGACTAGGGACAATTTCAATACTTCACAATTGCACACGTAGAGATAATCACTAGTTGTGAATTCATCACAAATTCTCTCATGTTGTGAATTGTATTGCGGGCATTCAGTAAATGAGTTTAAGATCTCAATCAAATACACGAACATGTATACTCAAATAGTGAATATTCATTTATTAAAGTAAATGATTACAATCATAAGGCGATTGCCTTAGGACACTTCTCTCATATTACTAACATAACTCGCGTAAATCATTGTGGGTGGAGAAACCTTGCCACAACTCGCACAAGACACCTGAGCTCAAAAACTACTAATTGGCCTTTAACCGTCAACCCTAGTCAGCTAAACCGAGCTCCCTTAAATAGAGCTCGTGGCTGAACTAACCGTTACCGGCCGACTGGTGACAACATCAGTCGACTGGTCCACCCGAATTCGAATGTTACAGCCCAACGTTCGAATTTCAGCCGACACCAGTCAACTGCACGGAGGATCAGTCGACTGATCTTTCTATGCCCAACACCAGTCGACTGCTCTTGGGAGCAGTCGACAGCCCAAACCCTAAACCTAAGGTTTCAACCCCGAGTACACTCACTCAACACTCGTCCTCGCCCAACCAACCTAGACCTAGTCTTCTAGCCTCCTCCATCAGCCTTGTGTCCATCGGATGCCACTCCATCCTTCACGCCTTGCCTTCTGGAGCTTCCTTCATCCTCGGTCCTTGTTGTCAGGTCTTCCTTTGCCAAGATGTCACTTGGACTTTTCTCTTTCATTCCTGTATCCTGCATTCTCATAATGCAATATCAAATACAATAATAAACCTAACTTAAACCTTTGCCTAAATATCAAAATCCAAGGTACCTAGATTACTCCAACAATCTCCCTTTTTTTTGATGTTTGGCAACCCGTTTAAGTTAGGAAAACAATAACAAAGCAAATGATCATGCATAAATAATGGAACCTAACCTTATGCCCCCCTTCACCTAAACTCTCCCTTGAGTAGGTTTTCCTTGCAAAGGTACTTCTCCCCCTTTACCAACAAATGTTCGTCATTCACCTAAGCTCCCTCTTGAAATTGGATTTCATGCAAAGGTACTTCTCTCCCTTTGCCAACAAATGCTCCCCCTTCACCTAAGCTCCCCCTTGAACTTGATTTTCTTGCAAAGGTGTGTTGGTTTCCCACTTAAACCCAACTCTTCTCCCTCTTTGCCACACATCAAAAAGAGCTCCAACAATATCCCAATTATCGGATTCTTTAACCTCTAATGACCATAAATATTGTGTATTAATCCCCCATAAGGTTATACATAAGTTTGACATTATCAAGACATATTTCGACTTTGCTGAAAATAATTTCAGCCTATATCAGTCGACTGAGACAATTACCAGTCCACTAAACTAGTCAAAAACCAACCTCACAGAATTATCAGTCGACTAACCCCTGAACCAATCGACTGATACCTTGATATCAGTTCATTTCTGCATTTCTGACCCAATTTCATAAATGTACCAGAAATTTCACAATCTCTAAAAATTTTTAAATTTTGAGGAAAGGTTTATGGTACCTGTGTCTACTTGGAAAAAATACATTTAAAAAAATATATATCTCGGATCCCAAGATTGACACAAAACCCAAAACTATCTAAATAGTTCAATTGAACTTTGACCTAAAGTCCTAGTTTTGGCTTCCTCTTGATGTATTTGCTCATACCAAACCACAATGCATCCCTAGCATTGATTTATATGGCATCTATATATCAAAAACTAATTTTCATGCACTATGACCTCAATGTCATATTTCACACATAAAACTCAACCCCAACAGTGAAAACCTAAGGATTGAGACTCAAATCCATCTCCCAATCCATTGGCACACTCCAACGTCTATCTAGACTTTCGAAAGAAATCCTCCCAAGATTCATTTATCATGGGCCCCAATTTGACTCTTAGAGCTCCCATTTGAGCTCTTAGCCTTAGCCACCTTCCTAGGTGACTCANCCAAGTCAAACCTGTGTTTTGATATTGGCAAAAGGGTTCAAAAGTTAAGGGTTAGTTGTTGTCTAACAAGTTTCTTGAGTGTACAGGAAAAGCCCTAGCGAAGGAATGCTAGGCACTGGCGAAGGACTGCCAGACAGGAAAAGCCCTAGCAAAGGACTGCTAGGCTCTGGCGAAGGACTGCCAGAATGGACAAGCCCTAGCGAAGGAATGCTAGGCACTGGCGAAGGGCTGCCAGAAGAAAAGACCTAGCGAAGGGCGCTAGGCACCAAGCGAAGGGCAGCTTGGCAACTCAAGACCTGGCGAAGGACTGCCGGGCAAAAGTCAACTGGAGGAGCCGGTTGGCACCAGGTAAATTCTCCCGAGAGGAGTAGGTGAGGACGCGTTCCCCTTGAGGGAACATTAGGCGTCGGTTCGACCTAGGGCTTCATTTTGGAGACCAAAGTCAGAACCAAGACAGCTGAAGCTGTAGAAATTAATTAAATATTTGTTTTATTGTGTTTTGGACTAACCCTGGAAGCAGGACCGAAGGAACGTGTGTCTGCAGCTCAGAATGCCTCAAAGGAAAGAGGCAACTGCTGACCAGGGCCCCGGAGTGTCCCGGGGCCCCCCAAGGTGAACACAAAACACAAAGAAAGCAAATGAAACCTCGACAGTACATTCTGAGGGCGCCCCCGCTGTCCCGGGCGCCCCCATGGCAAACCAACTGAAGAGTTAAGCTGCTGCCGCGTCTGCACTGGCACCAGGGCGCCCCCGCTGTCCCGGGCTCCCCCAGCCCCAGGGCGCCCCCAACCTTACCAAGGAGAGCTCAGCATGCGGATAAGGTTTGACCGAGTCAACCAGGGCGCCCCCAGCGTCCAGGGCGCCCCCGTCAAGGCCTTATCCCGAGGATTAAGGATAAGTCGACGACCGCGCCTCTTGTGGATCTGCTGCCACGTGGGGGGCGCCCCCGTCGACCAGGGCGCCCCCAGGCACTATAAAAAGGGCCCTCGACCCTCTTCTTCAACACACAACTTTCATTCAATGCATCCAAACTCTCTGACGACCGCGCTCTGCTCCAGGAACTTCCCGACTCAAGTCCGAAGCGCCCGTCGACCTCCCGCTGCACCAAAACTCGAGCCTTCCCCGGGGAGTGGTAAATACAGAAGTGTAATCTTTTTATTGCAAATTATAGTTCTCCTCTGTATTCTTTCTACGCATTATAGAATTGCCCAAAGTAAACGGTCAACGACCGTGGGCCTTGGAGTAGGAGTCGACCCAGGCTCCGAACCAAGTAAAAACGACTTTGTAGCGTTGGTTATTTTGTCTCTATTTCCGCCGCGCACTTACTCTTTCTTTTAAATCCGAACGATTACGACATTCACCCCCCCCTCTATCGCATCCTCGATCCAACAAGTGGTATCAGAGCGGGGAATTCAAACCTGGTGCAACCACCAGTTTGAAAATTTTTCGAATTCTTTTTTTTCTCTCTCATTTTTTTAAATTAAAAATATATATATATTTTCGTTCGAGTTTTTATTTCAAGGTTGGTGCAACACCCCTTGAAATTTGTTTTTATTTATTGTTCCCGCACTACTAATCCAAGACCAAGTCTTGGAATATTTTTGTTTTTTTTGCTATTTCAGAACAAATGGCCATCCAAGAAGGATTTAGCACCGCCAGACCTCCACTTTTCAGTGGAGAAGACTTTCCTTACTGGAAAAGTCGATGGAGGTCCACCTGAAACTCAGGTGGATATGTGGATAATCATCCAGTCTGGACTGATGATTCCCACAAATGCTGAAGGTGTACCGCAAAACTACTCAGAGTGGGACACTGCCCTTAAACGCAAAATTGAAGCTGACGCAAAGCAACCCAGACTCTCCAATGCGGACTAACAAAGAAGAGCTGAACCGCGTAGGCCCCTTCAACAGTGCAAAGGAGCTATGGGCTAAACTGATTGAGCTCCACGAAGGAACTTCAGATACGAGGATCAGCAAACGGGACCTGCTACTGAACAAGCACTTCACTATCAAAATGGCAGATAACGAGATAGCAGGCCAGCTCCACGCCAGAATCCAGGAACTGATGAACGGTCTTCACGCAATAGGTCACCAGGTTCAAAACCATGATCTTATAAGGTATGCCCTAAACGCGTTCCCTAGGACCACCTTGTGGGCATCTATGGTAGATGCATACAAGGTCTCTAGGGATCTTTCAAAAATTAAGTTAGATGAGTTATTCTCTGAACTTGAACTGCATGAACAGACTAACTGTAATTTGGTCGAGAAAAGTATAGCTTTCTTTGCAGGGAAAACAGGAAAGACGACCAAGAAGAAAACTCAAGTTGAACCTGAATTTACCTCAGATTCAGAAACAGAAGATCAAGAAGAAGATCAATCTGAACTGGTCCGGCTAGCTCGAAGCTACTACAAAAAGTTGAAGAACCAAACCAACACACGGAGAACAAGCCGAAGAAAGGACGGACAAGATGAACCAGCAACTGACAAACAAAAGCCCAACGTAACCTGCTACGAATGCAAGAAGAAGGGCCACTACAAGACTGAATGTCCAAGTCTAAAGGAGTCTAAAAAGACCAGAAAGAAGAAGGCACTCCAAGCAACCTGGGACGAGTCTTCCTCAGAAGAAGAAGAAGAAGCACCCCAGTCCAATCTTCTAGCCCCGACCGCTTCGGATCAAATCAAGACTGACTCAGACTCGGACCGGGACGACGACAAGCTGACATTCTCCGACGACGGCGAAATAAGGGTAACGGGTTTTTCAAAATTGCAATTGAATTCGCTTATTTCCTATCTATCCCGAGATTTGGCGAAAGCCAAACTCCGAATCGAGTCCCTCGTACAGGAAGTAAAACTCCTGAAAGAGGGAGCTGATTCTAAATCCTTAACTGAGAAAATTCAGGAAGGAACCCCTGATCAAGTTGAAAAACTTGAATCAGAGAATTCCTCCCTGAAAACTCAAGTTAAGGACTTAAGAACAGCTTTAGAACGATTCACTTCTGGTTCCAAGAATCTTGATATGATTCTGGGAAAACAGAAGTCTGTTCTAAACCGATCCGGACTTGGCTATAGAACCAAATCTCGGCAAAGATCTTACTTTGCTGTACTGAACCAGTCAAGACCTAAGGTTCAGGCATGGGTGCCAAAACTGTGCCTGACTAAACCAACTGGTTCAAATCAATTTTGGATCCCCAAGGACAAGATTCACATCTTGCCTAACCCATACAGAGGCTTTAGTCCAGGGGGAGCCAAAATCAAAACAATATTTATAATTAGATAATTTTTTTATTGATTGATTGCTTGTTTATTTAATTTTTTGCAAATTGCCATGCTTAGATTTAAGGAACACTTAGATTTAAGGACTAAATTACTTGAAACTTGAAACATAGTATTGGGAGGAGGTGAGATGATAGTACGTTGGGGAAACCAACTCTAATAAGATCAAGTCTACTTGGTCTCTTTAGACTGGTGAAACCAGCCGAAGCTACCGATCCAAGACCCAAGCTAGTTAGACCAGAAAATGACTTAATTTAATTTGAAAATGAAATTTCATTAAAAGGCTTTGACAAGGAAAGGGTGGATGATCCCATAAGGCTACGGCCAAAGAAGGCCTAGTGCCTCGCCAAGACCTGGAAGCCAATTTTTGAAATTCAAATTCAAATTATCTTTTGTCAAATTTCGAATCTAACTCAAATTTCAAATAATTATAGATTCTAATCTGTTTTCAAAACTTCTATTTTTCAAACTTATTATCTTTTTGAAAAACACTTAATCTGTTTTCAAAATATCTATTTTTTTTCAAATCTGTTATCAAAATTAAATAACTTTTTCGAAAATAAATTGAAATTCCTTTTCAAAACTAATTTCTACCCTCAAACCTGTCTCACAAAAACCTTAAGGTTAACGTGATTGAAAACCCTAGACTGGGGTGAGACAGACTAGGAAGTGAAACTCAATTTAAGCTATCCCTAACTTAAATTGGATCCAAATCATCAAAAATTCTTTATGTGTAGGAACATAAAGATTTGGACCAATGGATGTTAGATAGCGGGTGCTCCAGACATATGACTGGGGACAAATTGAAGTTCACCAAACTCAAGTTTAAAAACCTGGGCTCAGTGGCATTTGGTAACAATGCTACACTCAAGGTAATTGGGTCAGGTAATATTGAACTTAAATCCAATTTCATTATTAAGAAAGTTCTATTGGTGGAAAACTTCAATTTTAACTTACTTAGCATAAGTCAGTTATGTGACTCTGGTTATTTAGTTACTTTCAACAATTCTAATTGCCTGATTAGAAATGCACAAGACTCAGAAATCATGCTTAAGGGCACTAGGAAAAACAATGTATACACTATAAATCTTCCCCTTATACCCAAATGTATGTTAACACAGTTAGAACAATCAAAACTTTGGCATAGGAGATTAGGTCATACCAATCTAAGAACTATCTCAAAAATTACCCAATTTGGCTTAGTCAAAGGTGTCCCCAAAATTAAGAATAATGAAAACCTAATATGTGAATCCTGTAATCAAGAACAAACCAAGTCTAGTCACAAATTGATCCAATCTGATCAAACCCAAACCACACTTGAGCTCCTACACCTTGACCTATTTGATTCACATGGAGCCAAGTCACTAAGTGGAAACCGATACTGCTTAGTGATAATTGATGACTACTCTAGGTTCACCTGGGTCAGGTTTCTAAAGACCAAAGATGAAACCCTGAACCTATTTAACAACTTTTGTAAATTGATTGAAAATCAAAATGATACCAAAATCAAAAGACTTAGGTCTGACCACGGGGGAGAATTCGAGAATCAAAGATTCGAAGAATTCTGCAAAGTAAATGGATATAAACATGAATTTTTGTGTCTTAGAACCCCCCAACAAAATGGCATAGTAGAAAGGAAGAATAGAACCCTACAGGAAGCTGCTAGGGCTATGCTCAATGAATTTGACCTACCTAACCACTATTGGGCAGAAGCAATTAGCACAGCTTGCTATATCCAAAATAGGATTCTGCTTAATAAAAGGTTAAATAAAACACCCTATGAACTTTACTACCATAGAATTCCAAACCTACACTATCTTAGAGTCTTTGGATGCAAAGTCCATATTCTGAATACCAAAGACTATCTTGGAAAATTCCAATCCAAGTCAAACCCAGGTATCTTTTTAGGGTACTCTACAACAAGTAGAGCTTATAGAGTCTACAACAAAACAACTAAGAAAATTGAAGAAACAACCAACTTAATATTTGATGAAGAAACTAACCTAAAATCTGATAATTCTGACTTAGCTTCATCAAATACTGATCAAGAAGATAACTCTGAAACCCCAATTGAACCCTTTAATGACTTAACAATTGAACCAACTTCTGAATCAGTTGAACTAACCAATGAACCCAGAACTGAACCTATTGGACCAGCTGGACCTGAAGCTGAGCCAAGTACTAGAAAAACCAAGAAACCCAGACTCAGTCACCCAACTGACCAAATTGTAGGTGATCCAACCTTAGGAGTCAGAACTAGAGCTTCCTATAGAAATCTTAGTCAAATAGCCATGATTTCAAAGATTGAACCTAAGACTATTGAGGAAGCCCTACCTGATCCTGACTGGATCTTAGCCATGCAAGAAGAGTTAGCCCAATTTGAGAGAAACCAAGTCTGGGAGTTAGTACCTAAACCTAAGGGCAAATCCGTAATAGACACTAAGTGGGTATTTAGGAATAAGTTAAACGATCAAGGTGAAATAGTCCGAAATAAAGCCCGCTTAGTAGCTAAGGGATTCAGCCAAGTAGAAGGGTTGGATTATGATGAAACCTACGCCCCTGTAGCTAGACTTGAGTCTATTAGGATGTTACTAGCCTTTGCATCCCATAAAGGATTTAAATTATACCAAATGGATGTAAAGTCAGCCTTCTTAAATGGGCTTATTAAGGAAGAAGTTTATGTAGGACAACCCCCAGGATTTGAGGATATAGAAAAACCCGATCATGTCTACAAACTTAGTAAAGCCCTTTACAGACTAAAACAAGCACCCAGGGCCTGGTATGAAAGATTATCCAATTACCTGATCTCTAAAGAATTCAAACAAGGTCAAATTGACCCAACCTTGTTTGTTAAAATTTTAGAAAAGGATATATTTGTTGCCCAAATTTACGTAGATGATATAATATTTGGATCAACTAATTCTAAATTTCTAAAAGAATTTGTAACAATTATGGAAAATGAATTTGAAATGAGTTTAGTTGGGGAACTCAACTTTTTCCTAGGGTTACAAATCAAACAAACTAAGGATGGAAATTATGTACATCAATCTAAATATGCTAAAGAACTAATTAAAAAATTTAAAATGGATAACTCTAAAAGTATAAGTACCCCAATGGCCACAAATGTAAAAGTAGATAGTGACCCTGAGGGTAAACCAGTAGACCTAAAACTTTACAGAAGTATGATAGGAAGTCTACTGTACCTTACAGCCAGTAGACCTGATATACTTTTTTCAGTAGGAATGTGTGCTAGGTACCAAACCTGTGCTAAGGAAACTCACTTAGCAGCCCTAAAAAGAGTTTTAAGATACATTAAGGGCACCCTAAATGTAGGGATTTGGTACCCTAGGACTTCATCCTTTAAGTTATCAGGATACTCTGATTCTGACTATGCTGGTTGTAAATTAGATAGAAAAAGTACAAGTGGAAGCTGTCAACTTTTAGGAAACAACTTAGTAAGTTGGTGCAGTAGAAAGCAACACTGTGTTGCTTTATCAACAACTAAAGCTGAATATGTAGCCTTAGGAGAGTGTGTAGCTCAACTCCTATGGATGATGCATACTCTTAAGGACTTTCAGCTAGACTACAATCAGACCCAAGTCAATATTGACAATATTAGCTCAATTAACTTAACCAAAAACCCAATACAACACTCTAGAACCAAACACATAGAAGTAAAACATCACTTTGTAAGAGATCACGTAGCTAGGGGTGAAATAGTCCTTAAGCATGTAGACTCCAAGTCCAACCTAGCTGACATATTCACTAAACCCCTACCTGAATCTGAGTTTAGCTCACTAAGAAGGCAGTTAGGGTTGTGCTTAGTAGAATAGAATCATTTGGTTTTGCTTTAAAAATGTTTTAAATTGATTTTAAAATGTTTTAAATTGATCTTAAAATGTCTTAATTGTTTTTAAAATGTTTTTGTTAAAAATATTACTTTGACTTTAAAAAGTTTTTTCTTCAGTTCTAAAATTTTTTTTGACTTAGTTTTATTTCAAAAAACTACCCCCTTCAAAACTAGGGTTTTTTCGAAATGGACTTAGCCTAGGCTCTAACCCTAAAACTGCATGCACCTATAGATCTAGAAGCCAGCATCTCACAAGCACCTTAGGGTACTTTGATTGATAACCTAGAAAGGGTTGAGATGCTTAGGTCTCTGCCTTAACTCAAGATGCTTTAAGTCAGTGCATCTGCAGTAGTTGGGGCATTAAATACAAACTGAACAGCAATCAGGTTAAGTGTCAAGTTTAGACAATCTAACTTGAACAGCTCACTTAACTTGACTAACCCTAGCAAAAGCTACTGTTTATAACAGTTAGTAAGTAGCTTTTTGGGTTAGACAGGTCCCTAAAGATTTAACCAGACTTAGGTCCTAGCTCGATTCAGTACAGCAAATGCTTTATTTAATTATTGCAAATATATTTTTGTGCATTTTTTGATATATGTCAAAGGGGAGAGTTGGAAAGGAAACAGGGAACAAAAATGTTTTTCCAAAATTTCTAACTCTGAATTATTTCTAAGCTTAATTTATTTGCTTAGAATCCTTTTTTTTGCTCTGAATTGCTATTAATTTTTGCTTAAAATATTCTTTGAAAAGCTTTGTCTAAAGTCTGAAATTTGTTAAGTCTCAAATTTTTTCCTAAGCCAAAAGTTTTCCAAGTCTCGAATCTTTCTATGTATGAATTTTTAAGCCTGAATTTTGTGTGCTTAAAAACAAGTGTTTTCAAAAACTGAAAAAGTCTAAGTCTAAAAAGTTTTCCTAAACTCAAAATTTGCTAAAATATGAAAACTTCTTCAAACTTAGAACGTTTTTTTGAAAAACTCAGTCAATACTTAAAAAGTTTTTCTATAATAAAATTTTCTAAGTATTTAAACTCAAACCACCTATTTTTGAAAAATCTAGGGGGAGATTTCTTCCAGGGGGAGGGAATCTAACTTAGGATTTCAATTTCAGCATTTTTCCTTAATCTTTTGAACTAGGTTGCCATATATCAAAAAGGGGGAGATTGTTGGTGCAGAATGCACCCAAGTCAAACCTGTGTTTTGATATTAGCAAAAGGGTTCAAAAGTTAAGGGTTAGTTATTGTCTAACAAGTTTCTTGAGTGTACAGGAAAAGCCCTAGCGAAGGAATGCTAGGCACTGGCGAAGGACTGCCAGACAGGAAAAGCCCTAGCAAAGGACTGCTAGGCTCTGGCGAAGGACTGCCAGAATGGACAAGCCCTAGCGAAGGAATGCTAGGCACTGGCGAAGGGCTGCCAGAAGAAAAGACCTAGCGAAGGGCCGCTAGGCACCAAGCGAAGGGCAGCTTGGCAACTCAAGACCTGGCGAAGGACTGCCGGGCAAAAGTCCAACTGGAGGAGCCGGTTGGCACCAGGTAAATTCTCCCGAGAGGAGTAGGTGAGGATGCGTTCCCCGTGAGGGAACATTAGGCGTCGGTTCGACCTAGGGCTTCATTTTGGAGACCAAAGTCAGAACCAAGACAGCTGAAGCTGTAGAAATTAAGTTAAATATTTGTTTTATTGTGTTTTGGACTAACCCTGGAAGCAGGACCGAAGGAACGTGTGTCTGCAGCTCAGAATGCCTCAAAGGAAAGAGGCAACTGCTGACCAGGGCGCCCGGAGTGTCCCGGGCGCCCCCAAGGTGAACACAAAACACAAAGAAAGCAAATGAACCTCGACAGTACATTCTGAGGGCACCCCCGCTGTCCCGGGCGCCCCCATGGCAAACCAACTGAAGAGTTAAGCTGCTGCCGCGTCTGCACTGTGCACCCAGGGCGCCCCCAGCGCCCAGGGCGCCCCCAGCGCCCAGGGCGCCCCTAGCGCCCAAGGCGCCCCCAGCCTTACGAAGGAGAGCTCAGTACTGCGGATAAGGTTTGACCGAGTCAACCAGGGCGCCCCCAGCGTCCAGGGTGCCCCCGTCAAGGCCTTATCCCAAGGATTAAGGGATAAGTCGACGACCGCGCCTCTTGTGGATCTGCTGCCACGTGGGAGGGCGCCCCCGTCGACCAGGGCGCCCCCAGGCACTATAAAAAGGGCCCTCGACCCTCTTCTTCAACACACAACTTTCATTCAACGCATCCAAACTCTCTGACGACCGTGCTCTGCTCCAGGAACTTCCCGACTCAAGTCCGAAGCGCCGTCGACCTCCCGCTGCACCAAAACTCGAGCCTTCCCCGGGAGTTGGTAAATACAGAAGTGTAATCTTTGTTTATTGCAAATTATAGTTCTCCTCTGTATTCTTTCTACGCATTATAGAATTGCCCAAAGTAAACGGTCAACGACCGTGGGCCTTGGAGTAGGAGTCGACCCAGGCTCCGAACCAAGTAAAAACGACTTTGTTAGCGTTGTGTTATTTTGTCTCTATTTCCGCCGCGCACTTACTCTTTCTTTTAAATCCGAACGATTTGCGACATTCACCCCCCCCTCCCCTATCGCATCTCTCGATCCAACACCTTCATACCAACAGAGGGGAGATCTACACTTCCTTCCATAAAGAGCTTCATAGGGTGTCATACCAATAGTAGCTTGGTAGCTGTTGTTGTAGGCAAACTCAGCCAAACATAAATATTTGCACCAACTGCCTTTGAAATCTAATGCACAAGCTCTGAGCATATCTTCTAGAATTTGATTCACTCTCTCTGTCTGTCCATCAGTCTGGGGATGGAAATCTGTGCTAAACTTTAGTTTGGTGCCTAGCGCTGTCTGTACGCACTCCCAAAAGTGTGAAGTGAAACGACCATCTCTATAAGAGATAATGGTCTTCGGGACTCCGTGTAGTCGGATCACTTCCTGTACATATAGCTGGGCTAATCTTTCAATCGAATAAGACACTTTGATTGCCAAGAAGTGGGCAGACTTGGTCAATCTGTCTACTATTACCCAAATAGCGTCATAGCCATTAGTTGTCTTTGGTAGACCAACTATGAAATCCATGGCTATGTCTTCCCATTTCCACTCTGGAATATGAATGGGTTGTAGGACACCTCTTGGTCTCTGGTGTTCTGCTTTAACTCTCTGACATGTCAGGCAGGTGCTGACATACTTAGCTATGTCTCTTTTCATTCCGGACCACCAAAATCTTCTTTTCAAGTCCTGGTACATTTTAGTGGAACCAGGGTGCATTGAGTAGGGAGTTCTATGGGCTTCTTCAAGAATCTTCTTTCTCAGCTCTTCACTATTGGGGAGACATAAACGGTCCTCATAATAGAGTATCCCACTGTCAGATACTCTAAACTCTTTACTTTCTCCTTCTTGTATCTGTTGCTTGATCCTTTGGATATCAGAATCCTCAGCTTGCTCTTTCTGTATATCCTCAAGCAAGGTTGACTCTAGTGTCAATAGAGCTAACTGCCTATAAATGATCTCAACTCCATAATCTACTATTTCCTTCTGTAATGGTGGTGATAATGATGACAAGGACATCAAAGTGGCACACGTCTTTCTACTTAGTGCATCTGCTACTTTATTCGCCTTACCAGGGTGGTAAAGGATCTCACAGTCATAATCCTTCACTAACTCAAGCCACCTTCGCTGTCTCATGTTGAGGTCTTTCTGAGTGAAGAAATATTTCAGACTCTGGTGATCTGTATAAATCTTGCACTGCACTCTATATAGATAATGTCTCCATATTTTTAGAGCGAAGACTACAGCTGCCAACTCTAGATCATGAGTGGGGTAATTCTTTCATAATCCTTGAGTTGTCTGGAAGCATAAGCTATGACTTTGCCTTCTTGCATAAGTACGGCTCCAAGTCCTAGCTTTGATGTATCACTATATATATCAAAGCTCTTATCACCTTCGGGTACTGTAAGAATAGGAGCGCTTGTCAGTCTCTTCTTCAACTCAAGGAAACTCTGCTCACAGTTTCAGTCCACTCATACTTCTTATTCTTTCTGGTAAGGGTTGTAAGTGGAGAAGCTATCTTTGAAAAGTCTCCTACAAACCTTCTATAGTACCCTGCTAAACCCAGAAAACTTCTGATCTCACTAGCATTCGTTGGTCGACTCCAATTACTAACTGCTTCAATCTTGGCTGGGTCTACCATAATGCCTTCTTTGGAAATGATGTGGCCTAGAAAGGCCACTTGGTCAAGCCAAAACTCACACTTTGAGAATTTGGCATACATCTCCCTCTGATGTAAGGTCTGCAACACTATCTTCAGGTGTTCGTCATGTTCTTCCTGAGTTTTTGAATATACTAGGATATCATCAATGAAGACAATGACGAACTTGTTAAGAAAATCCTTGAACACTCGATTCATTAGATCCATAAACGTCGCAGGGGCGTTTGTCACTCCAAAGGGCATGACCACAAACTCGTAGTGCCCATATCTTGTACTGAAAGCAGTCCTTGGCACATCACTCTCCTTCACTTTGAGTTGATGGTAACCTGATCGCAGATCTATTTTGGAGAACACCGTGGCTCCGTTCAACTGATTGAATAAATCATCTATCCTTGGCAAGGGATATCTATTCTTGATGGTTACCTTATTCAACGCTCGATAATCTATGCACATTCGCATGGATCCATCTTTCTTCTTGATGAACAACACAGGAGCTCCCCAGAGTGAATGACTAGGGCGGATGAAACCCTTGTCGAGCAGCTCTTGTAACTGTTCTTGCAGCTCTTTCAGTTCTGCTGGTGCCATGTGATAAGGTGCCTTTGAAATTGGGTTGGTTCCTGGAACCAACTCAATTTCAAATTCAATTTCTCGATTGGGAGGGAGTCCTGGCAACTCTTCAGGAAACACCTCCAGATAGTCACAGACTACCCTCACTTCCTCTTTCTTTAATCCTTCTCTTTGACTTGTATCTACTATATGAGTTAGAAAACCAGAACACCCCTTCTCTAACATTCTCTGAGCTTGTAAGGTAGATAAGAACTTTTTGTCTTTCTCTTTGGGTTTCCAATAAACTCGAATGGAGGTTCTGCTTTTTGTGTGAACTTGACTTTTCTCTTGCGGCAGTCTATAGAAGCATTGTACTTGCTCAAGAAGTCCATTCCTAAAATGACATCGTAATCCTTCATCTCAAGGACTACCAAGTCACTGTAGAGCTTTCGGTTGGAAATCCAGATTGGTACTGCCCTCAGCCTCTCAGTAGAGGCCATTACTTCCCCCGACGGTAAAGTTGTTAAGAACTCCTGACTCAATCTTTCTGGTGGGATCCCTAGCTTCTTAGAGAAAAACATGGATACAAAGGAAAGGGTTGCCCCAGTATCGAATAACACAACAACATATTGGGATGAGATGAGTATTCGACCTGTGACCATAGTAGGAGAATTTGCCGCCTCTTCCTTGGTGATGGCGAAAATTCTGGCGTTGGTCGTGGCTGGTGGGGCTTCCATTCTCGCTTGACTGAAATAGGGTCCCTCCATTGCTGGCTGCATCTGGTGCAACTAGGCTGATCCACCCCCGTACTAAAGGAGCTATGGTGGAGGCGGCTTTGCTTTAGGACAAGCCTTGGCCAGGTGCCCTACTACTCCACAGATATAACATCTGCCAATACTCGACCGGTTAGGGCAAGCCTTCATCATATGTCCTTCTGCTCCGCAAATATGGCATCCGCTCATGCTCTGACGACATACTCCGGGATGCATCTTCCAACATTTTGGGCAAGGAGAATACTTGAGCTGCTTGCTTGACGAGCCCCCTTTATTGCCCTCAGAGGACTTCTGGTCCCACTGCTTCCTCTTGCCTGAATTTCCTTTCCAATTTTGTTGGTTTTGAGGATTTCCTTGGGACTTCTGGGCTGATGCCTGTTGTTGTTGCACACGTGTGGCCTTTATACTATTTAAGTAGTGTTCAGTGATCAAAGCACTACTTACTAGTTCTTCTGAAGTCTGCGGTCTATTACCACCGCCGGCCACATTCAGAGCTATCTGAGGCCTCAGCATCTTGAGCATTAACCTGACCCTTTCCTTTTTAGTGCTAACTAACTCGGGCACAAGCGAGCTAGTCGATTAAACTTCTTCACGACTTCATCCACAAACAATTCTCCTTGACGGAACTCCGTGAATTCATCGTAGTGTTTGTTCGTTACCTTCATATGAAAGTACTCCTCCAAGAACTCTGGTTCGAAGTCGGCCCAGGTCATCTGACTCACATTTCTCTTAGCCTTCACTCTTTCCCACCACATCCTGGCGTCTCCAGTAAGGTAGAAGGATGTGCACTTTATCTTCTCCACCTCAGGCCAGTCCAGTAGCTCCATTATACTTTCCACCGTTTTGAACCATGCCTGAGCATCCCATGGTTCACTTGTGCCAGAAAAATTCTCGGGTTTCAGTCTCTGCCACTGGATCAGATATGCCTCTTGTCTTACTTCTCTTGCCAGAGGTACTGGGGGAACCTCTGTCGCCACTGGTGCCACCGCTCCTTGAAGGTCTGATTGAGGTACTGACTCCGTTGACTCTTGTTCTCTAGGAGCTTGCTCCTCATTTCGGACAATTCTGGGACGCCCTCTTGCCATTCTCTTACTCTATAGTGTAAAGAAAATAAAATCTCATTATCTCTTACTAACTTACTTCATTATCTCCATGCACATATTAGCATATAATAATACTAACATACTTCCTTATCATCATGCACTTAATGATACTAGCAGTCAATAATGAAAAGCATACAAAACTATGACATATGAACTTCTTACTTGGCAGGCAGCAGGATTGATGCTTGATGTCAGTGTGGCGGAAGGGTGGAAACTTGCTCTGATACCACTCTGTAACGACCCGACTTCTCGTCCTTAAGGCGGACGTCACTTTTACTTAACCTTAATTTTTCCCTATCCTTAGCCTTAGGTTACAACTACTTGACTTCCCTTAACTTGCTCTGAATTTTTTTTTTCAAATGACACCAGTCGACTGCTAGATGGCCAGTCGTCTGGTGTCAGCCACAAACTTTCTGTGCGCGGCACCAGTCGACTGGCCTCTTGGCAGTCGACTGGTGCATCAGCGGAAGGGTTCTGTTCGATAGGGCAGTCGACTGGTTTCTGAACCAGTTGACTGGCACGCCTGAAAACTGCAGTTTCAGACCTGGGAACTCCTTTCAGGGGTCCATAATTCATACACTTCCAAAGCATATAAATAAATCACTCCAAATCTATACTCTATACTAGTTTTATAAACATCTTAGCAACCCAAAACAAATCCATTTACTTGCAATTAGGATCTTTGTGGAATTTAATAAACTATCAAAACATATGAAATCTATACTAGAGTTTGTACTTAACTTTGTCTCTATGCAAAGTTTAACCAAGATCATTACGTTCTACCAATCCAAAACACTAACCACCAGTTTCTATAAGACTTAACCCCAAGATCTCTCCCACGGTTCCGCCACCACTGAACATCAATGCAAGTCTCGTTCGCCTCCTTAGCTTATGCTTTTTCTTTACCTTTATCTGCAATAGAAGGAAATGCAACTAGTAAGCGATTTGCTTAGTAAGTAAATCCTAACTCACAAAATCATGCGATCAATGATAAACATGCTCTTTTCAAAGGATGCTTGTTTCAAAATACATGCACTTGAAACAACTTGCACATGGGAACTTTCATACACTTATCATGCTCAAACATGCTTGAAAACATTTACTTGCATCAAAACACTTGCAAACTTAACATGCTTATGATTTCTTTTGAGACTTGATACATATACATTTCCATATTTTAAAACACTAACTTCTTTGCTCTTGCTCTTTAACATGTTTGTAACATAACCATGTTAACATACGTGACAAAACATGCACTTAAGAAAATTGAAACACTTACATATACTCATATACATCAAAATAATAATCAACTTTCTAGGCCTTGACATTGTACCTGGTATCAATGTACCAATGCGCGCATCCCTAATAGGTTTCGGGGTAGCTAGCCACCGCACCCTATTAGAGCTCTTTCTAACTTTCTGTGGGCCTCTCATTTGCCCGGTATATGTCACTTTACAAAAGTAAAATACTTTCTTACTCATAATGCTTATACTTATCAAGCTATCTTTCTTTTTGCATAAATTTTTGCACTACAAAACTTTTATCTTTCTCACTTTGAACTTTCATCGAACACTTTGCGTGCCCTTATCCCCAAAACTCATTTTTGGGACTTTTCAAGAACTTAGTCTTATCATGCTTAGATCACACATACAAAACCTACTCAAATTCAAGTTCTATGATAAGAAACATGTTTTCTTGAGAAACTTAAAACACACTATTAAAATAGTTTTAGAGCATGCGCGTAGATCACAAAATCAAGGTTCTACAACGAGAAACTACATAACGAAACTACTTCTATTGCAGGTGAGTGATCTACTTACCCCCTTTGCTTGAAGAAAACTCACTAAGTATATAGAAAAATTCTAGCGTAGGACTCCTTTCCTCTTCCTTGCGAGAAACTTTACTCCTTGGCCCTAGGGAAGAAACCCTAGGTTCTCTACTCAAGAGGAAGAAGAAGGAGGAAGAAAACTTCTTGTTTTCTCCCTGTTTTCGCAGCCCCCCCCCAACCACCTATTCGCGCAGCCTCCAAAAACCTAATGGGGTCTTAACGCAACTTAAGCGGAAGTTGAAACATCTCTTCATGAAAAGGACTTACTTACCTATAACATATTTTGATCCATCCTTTTCTGTGCTTGATACCCCCACCTTTTGGCTAGCCGAGCCCGCTTAAGGGCTGGCTTGCCCCGTGCTCGCGAGATCAAACCTTTGCCCGACCCTTTTTCCTTTTCTTTTTATTTTTATTTCGAAAAATGCTATAAAATTCAGAAAAATTCTGAATAACTCATGAAAATTATTGGGTGATACAGGTACCTCCCTAGGTAACTCTTCTATAAAGGCAAGACCACACCGGTGCTCCTCTGGTGCTTTTTGACCTTCCACTATTACTCTCTTAACCCTATAGACTTTTTCTTTGGTCAATTTCTTTTCTTTTCCTTTAAATGGCTTTTCCTTGCCATTTTGACTTTTTCTCTACCATAGTTATAGGTCATTTTTGAATATGATATTTTATCAACATTAGCCCTCCTAGCATGGTATCCTAAACCCGACCTACCATTCCTATGATTTTGGTCCTTTGATATCATGTTCAATCTCTTGGACCCTTGAATGACTCTAACTGGGTTTCTTTCTAATTGATCAAGTTTTGCTCTTAAAACTTGATTTTGTTGGTGCAGAAAACACCATATCGAACCTTATTTTGATATTGGCAAAGGATTCAAAGTTAAGTACTATTTGTGATCTAACGTTGTTCACTGAGTGTGCAGAAAAAGCCCTAGCGAAGGACTGCTAGGTACCTGACGAAGGAATGCCAGGATACAAAGCCCTAGTGAAGGACTGCTAGGCAACTAGCGAAGGGCTGCTAGTCACCAAGTCCTAGCGAAGGGCTGCTAGTCATCAAGTCCTAGCGAAGGACTGCTAGGCAACTAGAGAAGGGCTGCTAGTCATCAAAGACCTGGCGAAGGGCTGCTGGGCACCTAGCCAAGGGCTGCTAGGATACAAAGCCCTAGCGAAGGACTGCTAGGCCCCAAGCGAAGGACGACTTGGGAATGAAGCCCTAGCGAAGCACTGCTAGGCACCGGGCGAAGGACAGCTCGGTATCCAAGACCTGACAAAGGACCGTCAGGCAAAAGTCCAACCAGAGGAACGGTTGGCATCAGGTAAATTCTCCCGAGAGGAGTAGGTGAGGATGCGTTCCCCATCGAGGGAACAGTAGGCGTCGGTTCGACCTAGGGCTCCATTTCGGAGGCCCAAAGTCAGAACTAAGACAGCTAAGGCTTATAAAACAACAAATTTATGCTTTATATTGTTTTCGGACTAACCCTGGATGCAGGACCAAAGGAACGTGTGTCTGCAGCTCAGAGAGCCTCAAAGGAGTGAGGCAGCAGCTGAGCAGGGCGCCCTGAGTGTCCAAGGCACCCCCAAGGTGAACAAGAAACAAGTGAAGCAAAAAGGAGCTTCGGCTGACTACTGGCCGGGGAGCCCTCAGCAGCCAGGGCGCCCTCAGCAGCAAAGGCGCCCCGCGCCTATGTCAGCAGAGTCAATCACCCTTATCCAGCCGAGAAGCCAGCGCGGAAAAAGTCAAGCAAGGCGCCCTCAGCATCCAGGGCGCCCCCAGGGTCAAACCTCATCCCTATTCGGGTGGGATAAAGCTTGACTGAGAGGATTAGGGATCGCTTGACACGTGGCAAGGCGCCCCCGACGTCCAGGGCACCCCGAGGTGCTATAAATAGCCCCAACGCCCAAGCTTCCAAATACAACTTCCGAATCAACACTTCTACGCTCTTCTGCACTCGCGCTTCACCTCGGAATCCTTCCAACTCGTGCCGACGACGTCCCGCTGCTCAGAAAAAGTCGATCTACCCTGGACGTCGGTAAAAGAGTTATTTTAAAGTTTACTGTACTTAATTCTAATTCTGTAATCTTTTGTAAACGAATTTGTGCCTGATATAGAATTGCCCAAAGTAAACGGTCAACGACCGTGGGCTTTGGAGTAGGAGTCGACCCAGGCTCCGAACCAAGTAAAAACGACTGTGTCTCTGTGTTATTATTTTTCTTATTTTCCGCTGTGCACCTGCTCTTAATTTTCTGAAAAACGAATACCGATATTCACCCCCCCTCTATCGGTTCTATCGATCCAACAGATTTTCCTTTTCTAACTCCCTAACTGTAACGCCCACCCCTTACCGTTAGGCGGCGCGTTACCTTTAACCTTTTTTTTCTTACTTACTTATATCATTGCGTATGAATCTAACATTGCAGCGGAAATGAAACATAACTAAAAGCATATGCAACGATAAGGAAGTAATAACATCAGATAACATCTAATAGCATCCATACTTAAATAAACTCCAAAAGAACTAGCAAGTATCATGCATAAAGTAGCAACATATGTCTTATTAGAAATAAGAACTAGGTCTATAGATGGCACTAAACTCGATCGATCAGTCAAGTCACCACCACATACATTAGCCCTTCCTGCAGCTGCCCATTCCTCAGAAATTTCTACGTTGCTCTGCAACATAAGCAAACAAACTATAAGTATAAAACTTAGTAAGCTCTTTCCTACTCACTAAATCCATACGTCGCATGTATTTTAAAACATATAACATTTCATGGATAGCATAAAATTTATAAGGCACATAAGATACATGAAGACATATAAACATAGAACATGTGCATTTCAAAACATTAGGATGCTCTTTGGAAAACATAGTAAATAATACTTTAAAATCATATATATCATCTTCTTTGGGGTCCCCGGCTTTGTACCCATTCTTTCTTTTGCGCACATACCCCTATGTAGGATGCGAGGTAGCTAATCCCGACCTACAGGGGTCTACATTCTAGGCTTACTATCTTTCAGCCTAGGGACAACTTCGGTAGTCCAGAACCGTGGATCTTTTTCAAGACCGGTACAAGCCATTCTTTAAAGTAAAATACATATATGCATTCTTTTCTTTTCTTTCTTTCTTTCATATAGATCATGCATTCCTTTCTTTCTTTCTTTCTTTCAGATTGCATGTACTATAGACATTCAATCATTCATAATCATAAGCATACTTTCATATATAGAATATGCATTCTTTCTTTCTTTCATATTGCATGTACTATAGGCATTCAATCATTCATAAACATAGGCATACTTTCATGGCATAATCATTAGCATAAATAGCAAGACATGAAAGGACCTTTCTTTTAACACATGTAAGTGAAGCAACCATCATGCTAGTTTCATCAATACATCATACTTATAACATGCTTGTCTTAATTAAGGCAATATGTTAGTTTAATATTTCTTTTCTCATCTTAATACATGTTGGCCGAAACTTCATAGCAAGGATATCATAGCATAAGAGTCATATAATCATGGGAATAAAAACATACATTACATAAGAGGTCATTTACAAGTACACTGGTAGTCTAGACTTCACTAAACACTAGTTTAGGTGCATGAATTGTACTTGAACTTATTCTTAGCCTTTATTCTAGTAATTGGCCAAAATTCACAGTATGTATAATATGGTATAAAATTTCATATAACATGTAAACAAAAACATATTTTACCATTAAGGTCATATACAAGCATAAAGGTAGTCTAGGCTTCATTAAACACTAGTTTAGGGGCATGCTTTGTACTCGAACCTATTCTTAACCCCTATTCTTGTAATTTGTCGAAACTCACAGTAGGGATTTCATAGCATAATCATTCACATAATATGGGAATAAAAGAATATTTTTCATAAGAATTCATTCATAAGTGCAAAAGTAGTTTGTACTTCACCAAACCCTAGTTTAGGTGTATGATCTAGAGTTCTACTTGGATTATCATGCATATGGGTACATGTAACATTTTCTAAACATCAATACTTACAATGAAGCATGAGTTTAGGCTCAAACAACTTAGATAAGGTACTGACCCTAAGGTATAAATTATTTCCATCATGAAATAAAACACCCAATCACATGCATATCACTTGATTTAACCATAACTTCATGAAGGTCTATAAAAATCTGTTTTAAGGCATAATTTAAGGTCCCTTGGCTGAATGTTACAGCGGTCCCTTAGCATAGATTCCACAAAATTTCGTGGCCTAAAACATTTATATAGCAAGGAAACAATCATTAGAACAATAGCCTACTTCATGCATCAACATTTATCCATTTCATGACTTGGCCGAATTCTTCCAAGTCCTTTACATCATGGAGGGCATTTAAACACCATGTATCCATCATATATTCATTACAAAAAGGTAGTAACAATTTCATGAACTCTTCCTTTAAGTTTTTGGACATAGAAAAGGGGGGTACCCCTTTATGGCCAAAACTTCCCTCAAGGTTTTCTTCCATTTTCTTTCACCCAACATCACAAGCAAACATAAAAATCATAAAAACACATAAAAAGCCATTATGTTGCAGGTGAGGGAGTCTTACCACTTGTGCTTATGTTCCCAAAAGATCTCAAAGTTTTGGAGAAGAAAAGACCTCTTAAACTCTAGCACTCCTCTTGTTCTTCTCTTCTTTTGGTCCGATTTTCTCTAGGAGGTGAATGACTTGAAAATGGTAGCAAGGGGACCAAGGATTTCGGTGAGGAAGAGGAGGAAGGAGAAGAGTTTGGTGGAGAGAAAAGGGAAAGGTTTCTTGGTCGAAATGCATTAGGCATTTCCTCCTCTTCATGGCCTTTTATGATGAGTAAAGAGGCAAGCACCTCTTTAATGGTGTCTCTTCAATTTTTTTGTGTCTCTTCATCTTCTTTCCCACTTATCTACAATTCCCCATCCTCTTCTAATAGCACTCCCTTGCTAGGTGACTTGGTTACATGAATATTCTTAAGGCTTTGCTTTCCTTTGAGGTCCAAGGTTCAATCCTTGGCACCTCCTCTTCTTTTTGCTTTCTCTTCCTTTTATTATTTCTTTTTTTCCAAGCCCGCATAACCAAAGCCCACCTAGAGAATGCTACTTATTTAATTCATACACATGCATATTTATATCATTGTTCATTCATTCATGTGCATGATGTCAAGCATAATATTAATGTAGCATATAAACATAATTATCACACACATTCACCATATATCAAGATGGTGCTTAATATCTTCTTTATTCGAAATTTCCCCCTTTAAATTCATAATTTTATTCTTGGCCACATGTTCAATTATTACATCGTTCTAGAGGGAAATTTGGGGCGTTACACTAACCTTAGGATCACTAGATCTAATTTGATCATTTCTAGATCTTCCTATTTTTCAAGGCATATTTCTCCCTTTTTTAGTATTTATGCCTTGGTCCTGATTCCTAGAGTTCCTAGATTTATCATGCATCATAGAATTTTTGGTGTTTTGGCATACAAAATTATTTCTATTCCTATCATGATATTTAAATCCAAAAACACGCATGGGCAAGCAATTGTTATCAATTCTATCATTCATGCAAACATTTTGAGCAATCATGGAAGAATTTGAAGCATGAGTAGAGTTAGAGGTTACCTCCCTTACCCTTGGGGCTCCCCCTTGATGAGTGCTCCTCTTCCTTTCCTCTTTCTCCCATTTCCTAAGGTGCTCCATCTTCTTGAGCTCTCCACTTCTTGGACATTTTGTATGATAATGCCCGAGCTCCCCGCATTGAAGCATCGAATTCTCCTTCTTTTGTTTTGAGTTTCCTCATTCCTACAACCCATATTAGATTTAAATTGAATGGATTTGGGCTTAGGAATTACCTCCTTTTTACTTAGTGGGCACTTATCCTTGTAGTGCCCCTTTTTATTGCACCCAAAGCATATGATATGCTCTTTTGACTTGACTTTGGTGGAGTTGGAAGTCTTCTCTTGCTCTTGTGAGGATGGGGGTCTCTCCTCCCCCTCAATTCTTGATGTTGAGTCTTCCTTTTCTTCTCTTGATGAGGTGGATGGCTCCTCACTTGATGGCATGGACAATTCTTCATTTTGATCCTCTTGGACCATTGAACTTATTTCATCATGCTCTTCCACTAATTGAACTTGTGTAGAGTTCTTGTGAACTTCTTTCAATTTCTTCCATAAATCATGTGCGCTTTTGTAATCTCCTATACAACTCATCACATTAGTAGGCAAGATATTAATCAACATATTGATCACCTTTTCATTTGCCCTAGCTTGTTCTTGTTGTTCACTTGTCTAATATCTGGGGTGAAGCCTCTTGCCATGCTTATCCTTGGGGATTTCGAATGGGTCTTCAATGGTCATTCTACATTCCCAATCCATCCCTAGCCAATTTTCCATCCTTGTCTTCCAATGATCGAATTCTTCATGCTCATACGGTGGTGGTGAGTTTATATCTTCCACAAGTTTGTCTTCCATCATTCCCTCTAGCTTTGCTTTACTCCCTTGGCAGTTATTCCAATCAAGAGCGATCCTAGCTCTGATACCAACTGAATGATCGCGTATGGTGTGCTAGAGGGGGGTGAATAGCACTTTTTCTCAGATTGGATCTCTACAAAGTCGTTAGCGGAGCAGAAACAATAACATGCAAAGTAAATAAGAAATAAACAATGCTAACAACTTGATTTACTTGGTAACCACCCCGATCGGGTGACTAATCCAAGAATCCTTCGGTGGATCAACCCCCGGATAACCTTCGGCTAGATCTGTTGCTCCATGTGGGAGGAGAAACCTCGTCACAACACTTCGGACGCTCTCTGATCACAATAGACTACTAACTTACTTTACCCAAGCAAGTTTCGACAAGCCAGTTAGTAGGAAACGAGCCCCTTTAAATAGGGCTCGAATATGAAATAGCCGCTACCAGTTGACTGCCCCTGGGGCAGTCGACTAGTCCCACTCAGATTCGACCGTTACAGTACAATGTTCAAATCTGCCAGGCTGTTCCAGTCACCACCAGTCGACTGCCCCCAGGGCAGTCGACTGGTACACACCTAAGCCTAGGGTTTTACTCTCGAGTACAAGTCTCTCCGCACTCAAACCCTCCCGGCTTAGCCCCTGAGTACATACACTCATACTCAGACCCTTATGACTCAGTTGGCTCTTCACCAGAAGTCTTGACTGTTCTCTTCACGCCCTCTTCATCTTTGGCCCTCGTCCCTCGGATGCGCACGCAAGCCTCCAGCTTGCCTCCATGCCACCCTTCATGTACACCTCCAAGTCCGCGTCCCTCGGCTCATCATCTCTGCTATCCAATGGTCCCTCGGATGCGCACGTAATCCTCCAGCTTGCCTCCATGCCATCCTTCACCTGAAGACATCAACCAAGTCCATGTGTACCTGTACACCTGCACACTCATGTACACATATGAGAACAACACAAATCCTAACTTAACCATATTGCCCACACATCAAAATATCATGATCCTCCAGATCATCTCAGGGCCGATTGCCCCAACATCAGCTACTCTGAATTTGACATAACTGATAGCATATCCTGTAACGCCCGCTTTTTTTTTTTTTCATAAGCGGCGTTACGTTAACATGCTTAGGGCATGTAGACATCATAAGGCAGCGGAATAACTTTAACTTATACATGCCCTGTTACCATTCTTAACTTAATGACATATGAACCTTAGCATATTAACTTTAAACTTAAGCATCATATCATATCATGTCATACGTAACGTCATATCATAAGGTTCCATAGGTCATTATTCAGACATATAAGTAACCAAGGTGAAGTTCTAACATAAACAGTAAACATAGAGTTTCCTGGGCCAAGTCACTACTACACACATGCGTTCTTGCCCTCCTGCTGCTTCCATCATTGTCCCCTTGAATGATCTGCGGTATAAGGAAATAAGACTATAAGCACACAGGCTTAGTAAGACTCTTTCCTACTCACAAAATCATTCATCATTCATCATCTCATAATGAGCACATGAAAACATTAACATACTTGGTGCTCTACTTAGGACATAACATCTTAAATCACTTATCGTATACATAGCATGACATGAACATAAACATAGTAGCATTCTAAGCATGGCATAATACATGGCATGAACATAAACATAGTAGCATTCTAAGCATGGCATAACACTTGGCATGAACATAAACATAGTAGCATTCTAAGCATGGCATAATACTTGGCATGAACATAAACATAGTAGCATTCTAAGCATGGCATAATACTTGGCATGAACATAAACATAGTAACATTCTAAGCATGGCATAATACTTGGCACGAACATAAACATAATGAACATTCTTCCTATCATAACATATGAGCATCTTCTTAACATTATCATGGCATAGATCATTTGTTCTCATGCATATTTCTTAACATGAAGCGTAAGCATAAAATCTTATCATCATAGCATAATGCATAACATGAATGGAGGCATGAGTGGAATGCATATACATATATGGATGCTTAGTTTAAAATCATACTTTTCATGAACATACTTTTCATAAACATACTTTTTCATAATGAATGCATGGGCAATGCATATATATCATAAGGATGCTTAATCTTTAAAAACATACTTTTCATTTCTTAAACATAATCATCATAACATCATTTGGGGTCCCCGGCTTGTACCACATACATACATCATAGCGCGCATCCCTAGCAAGTCCGAGGTCGCGAGCCCCAACCTACTAGGGTAAGGACAGCATAGTCGGTAGTCCCCGAACCGAGGCGTTCTTAAGGTGCCCATCCCTGTTGCACAGCTTCGGTAGTGCCAGAACCGTGGACAGCTTCGGTAGTCCAAAATCGGGGCGTTCTTAAGGTGCCCATCCCTTGGACCCATACTTCGGTCCGGTACAAGCCCATACATAAAGTAAAATACTTTTCATGCTTCATCATTCATAAAACATTCATGGCATCTTCATCATAGCATAACTTGTTACGGCCCGGCCCGTCTACCGGCCCATTTACCGGTCCTTACGACCGTCGTACCGTCGACCATCGACCGTGCCGTTTAGCATATTTATGCCTTAAAGACATAAGCATCATCTTTCATTCATCATACTTGTCATTCATCATTTTCATTCTTAGACATGGCATATGTACACATCATTCATAGTGCATGGCTGATAAGTACCATTTTTGTGATTATTTTAGATGTTAAAATCCATGTTTGACCCATGTTTTTATTGCTTAATTATGATTTTACCCTAGGTTTTGGAACTTTATCTTATTTTGGACTTAATTGCAAATTTACACATTTTTTGGATTAATTGGCCACTAATTTTCTGATATATTTTTGTAGGCATGAAAGGATCCTAGACCTAGGGCATACTGGGTCAAACCTGAGTCGGATGTGAACCGGATCGAATTATCAAGCCTACGATTAATCCGGGCCGTCCGATTCAAGAGCGGCTAGATCTGAGCCATCCGGGACGATCTGAAGCAATCCGAGCTAGGGTTAGGGTTGATCAAGCTCTATGATCAAGATCTGAAGGTTTCATCCCAATCAGAGCTAAATCAACCGTTGGATCAAGCAAGGAGGGCTCTAGAGCGTCCATTCACAGATAGAGTTGATCTGGACCATCCGTTGCATATCTGGAGGATCCGAGCTACCACAAGGCAGATCCTGACCTCAGATCATTATCATTAAAGTTTGGCTCCAATCAGAGCAAGATCAGCCGTTGGATTTCATCAAATCAATCTGGACCGTCCGTGCTTAAGTATTTAATCAAACACTGCACTGTTCTTCTCCTTGTCGCGTCTCCGCCGTAGCTGTTTCCTTCTTCGTTTTCTTCACTGTTTCATTAGCTAGTTCTTCATCAAGGAGGCGCGATCCCTCAAATCCATCATCAAAGCAAGAGTTAGGTCAGTGAAGAGAGCTCTTGGTGAGGTTTCCGATTGATTTTCTGTTCAATAGCCAGTTTGCGCGAGGTCTCGGCAGCTTGCTATCCGATTTCAGCGAGCTCAGCTGTGCCCCACTTCCACTACATCCGAGCTGACCAGAGGGGTTCCCTGGAAGGTTTTGGTCACTCCATAATCCCAATCGCGAGCCACCACAGCGAGTTTGATGAAATTGGAAGCTGAATTCAGTTTGGGCAGTGATCTGATCAGATTCGGTAGCTGAGGCGATTCTCACTGATTTGCGGAGCTTGCGGGTCCGAGGTTCTCCCTTGATTGACGACCAAGGAGCTCTTGAGTTGAGGAATGGTTGAGGAGTAGTTTAGATCCTTAATTTCCAATGTTTTTAGCTGTAAATTTCCATTTCTGCTGTCTGTTCTGTTTTTGCATTTCGTTTTAGATTTGTTACTTGGTTTAATTCATTGTTTCAGCTGTAATTTAGCTTCAAATCTTCAACCAAGTAGTTAGCTAGCTAGTTTAGTTAATGTTTCACTTAATTTCAGTTTATTCCTGTTTAAGACCTTGCGTGCCAACTCCAAAGCTTGCGTATCAATTAATTTCAGAATTTTCAGTCTTCGACTGTAGTTAGCAAATCAGATTTGTCCAAGCTATTTCTGTAGTTAACAAGTTTCGATTCAGAAATTCTTAGCAGCTAGGTAGTTTGTTAGTGAGTAATTGCAATTGTTTTAGTTTGTTTCGAATAGTTTAACTTGCATTTCAGTTTGTATCTTTGCGTATCAAATTCTGAAATTCCTGCACATGCTGCGGGTCAAATTGTTCTCTGCAATTCAGCTTCGGATTTTGCCATTCAGAATTAATTTCTGCAATCCCTAGCTTCTTATTCTGAAATCGTGTCAAATTAGCTTAGTTCCCACTTCTGAATTAAGTTCTCTGTTTTACTCTTCAGCCTGCACACCATCTGTTCTGCACACCATCTGCATTTCTGAATTTCCAAGTCTGCATTCTCCCATTTCATTTCTGCATTTTCGAATTTAGCTCATAAAGAAGTTCCCTATTTAGGGAAGCATTGTATCAGATCTCAGCTTGATGAATTGCATTTCTGCACTTGATTTAAGTCTTCATCTGCATTTGATTCAATTCTGAATGGCATCAGTTATCTGCATATCAGCATTTGATTTCAGATCCTGAATCATTGTATCCAGCAAGTTGGGTTCTTCTTCTAAATCTATTCTTGTAGCTGGTTTTATTTACAAAGAGTTCAGTCTTATTCCTGAATTTTGCATCAGCTGGTTACATCAATTTTAATTACTGGGATCCAGTTTTCATTTCTGCAGGTTAATACCATTCGGAAATGTCTAGTTTGTAGTAGTTTGAGTTTGCATCAGTGATGCTTAGCGTTGGACTTAAACTGCATCTAGAATTAGTTGATCGGGCTGATTCTTGTATCCAAATTGCTGCTGCAAATCAGTTTTGTATCAAGAAAACTCTTGACTTGATCAGACCCTCCCTTCATTTTTGAAAATGCAGCAATTCATTGCTGCAACTTTGCAGTTCCGAATTCTGCAGTTAGCTTCATTGAGCTGCGCAGCAGTTTGATTTTCACAGCTGCAAGGTTTGAGTGAATAACTTCTGAACCCGTACCAAGTTAACAGTGGCATGACTAAACTTCACCTGAACACTAGACTAGAAAACTTAACCTAAGTTGTTTGGGTGGAATCTGAAATCAATCTGCTGCTGAAATTCTGCATACACATTCTGATTTCCTGCACTTGTTGCATATCAGTTCTTCTTCTGCATCTCTGCCCTAAAAACCTGAGTATCAGCCTTTCCTTACATGTGCCACTTTAGTACCTGCATCTGAACTTCATTTCTGAAATGATTTGTGTCTGAATTCTGCAATCGAATGTTCTGTGCATGTTTTTCCTTCCTGCATATCATGACTGCTGCTGAATTACAGCCAATGCAATCTGATTTCTGGCACTTCAATTCTGATTTTTGTGTGTTCTGAATGGATCAGTGTTTGCTTTAAGTCGGCTGTTGATTTCTTCACTTAGACTTGCATATTTCTTCCCTAATAGCCTGGTTTCCTAACTGAATTGATTAGCTTCAAATTCTGGGTTGGCAGTTTATAGGTTAAGCTATTAACAGCAGTTTTGGCACATCAAGTTGTATCATTGTTGTGTGTTGTATCAAGAGAATGCTTAGTTTTTGAGAGGCAATTCCTGAAGATCAATACAAGTTGTGATGTACTCTTGCAATTCGAATTCATAATTGTTTTCCAAATTCAGTCAAGTGTCATTGGTTTGTTTAAGTTGTTTAGTGGTTAAGCTCATCAATTGCCATTACTTGGTTTAAGGTTCATGAGTTGAGTTTCTTTAATTTTCTTTGGACTTTCATCTCTGAATTGCAACTCAAAACCCAAATCTTTATTTGAAACCCGAAAACACAAACGACACCTAAATACAAGCGCGAATTAAATACGACAACTAGCCCCGAGAAAAATACGACCTGTGGCCCCTTTACTACGCTTTTCTATTTTGATTGCAAAAAGGGTTTCCAGCATTTCATTTATTTATAAATATTTAAATTTGATGAGCCCATACATTTCGTGACAAATTAATTAGTATATTTGGGCCTGTCAATGGCATACATTCATATTATCCTAAAACATGGCATATCATTCATAAACATGGCATATCATTCGTAAACATGGCTTATCATTCGTAAACATGGCATATCATTCATAAACATGGCATATCATTCGTAAACATGGCATATCATTCATAACATGACATATCATTCATAAACATGACATATCATGCATAAACATGGCATATCATTCATAAACATGGCATATCCTTCATAAACATGGCATATCATTCATAAGATGGCATATCATTCATAAACATGACATATCATTCATAAAACACAAATCACATCTTACCATAGGGCCATTGGGACCGTTACTTGAAATAAATCTTAACTTTTACCCTATTAACCCTTCTTGGCCGAAACTTGTGGAGTCCCAAGGCCATGTGAAAATTCACATAATCACCATCCATCATCCTTATATCATGGCAACACATAAACATATGCTTGAAGTTAATGACTCAACCCTAACCCTTGGGTCCTTGGGGTTGGCCGAACCATATGGGGCCTCTAGGGTACTCCAAAAATTCCCAAAAATTATACTTAACCTCTAAACATCATAAGGGAACATTAAATAACATTATCATGATTTTTATAATAATTATAGACCTTTAAAACATGGTGGCCGAAACCCTTAAACTCAGGGTTCTTAGTTTTTGTTTCTTTCATGTTGGCCGAAACCCTAGGGTGTCCTAGGGTACTCAAAAAATTCCCAAAAATTATACTTAACTTCTAAAAAACATAAGGGAACATTAAATAACATTATCATGATTTTTATCATAATTATAGACCTTTAAAACATGGTGGCCAAAACCCTTAAACTCAGGGTTCTTAGTTTTTGTTTCTTTCATGTTGGCCGAAACCCTAGGGTGTCCTAGGGTACTCCAAAAATTCCCAAAAATTATAATTAACTTCTAAACATCATAAGGGAACATTAAATAACATTATCATTATTTTTATCATAATTATAGACCTTTAAAACATGGTGGCCGAAACCCTTAAACTCAGGGTTCTTAGTTTTTGTTTCTTTCATGTTGGCCGAAACCCTAGGGTATCCTAGGGTACTCCAAAAATTCCCAAAAATTATAATTAACTTCTAAACATCATAAGGGAACATTAAATAACATTATCATTATTTTTATCATAATTATAGACCTTTAAAAAATGGTGGCCGAAACCCTTAAACTCAGGGTTCTTAGTTTTCGTTTCTTTCATGTTGGCCGAAACCCTAGGGTATCCTAGGGTACTCCAAAAATTCCCAAAAATTATAATTAACTTCTAAACATCATAAGGGAACATTAAATAACATTATACAGATTTTTATTATAATTATAGATCTTAAAAACATGGTGGCCGAAACCCTTAAGCATGAGGGTCTTGGTTTTCTTTCCTTTCAACATCCAATTCGAAAACCAACCACTATATCATACTACAAATCATAAAAATCATAGGGAACTATTATACCACAGGTGAGGGAGTCTTAACTTGGGGTTTCTAAATTTTTAGACCTTGGATGGAGAGAAGGAAGAAGACTTGATGTCTCTTGACCACACCTAGTCCTTGGATCCTTGTAAGAACATTAGATCTTGGGAGATGGAGCCTTGGTGGAAACTTTTCCAAGGGGAACTCTTCCTTAGAATTTCGGCTAGAATGAGGAGGGATGAGGGGAGCAAATGCACTTGATGGTGAAGAGAAGTAACCCCCCAAACCCCCTCTTTATAGCTCCTTTAAAGAGGCAAATGAAGAGTCTCTCCATGACCCTTCATCTCCTTCTACTTCTTAACTAACCTCCACTTCATTTACTCATAAGAATTCCTTGCTAGGTGAGTTGGTTAAAGCATTCATGGTTGTACAAGAGGTCCAAGGTTCAATCCTTGGCCCATGCACCTTTATTTTTATTTTATTTTTCATTTTATTTAAACCTTTTCCTCTAATTTTCGAAAGTTCCCTTTTATTTCGAAAATTCTCCAAAAATCACCCATAATTATGCTAATATTCCTAAATAAAATTCTTTTATATTTATATTAATTTTACCTAATTTATATTAATTTTACCTAATTAATCCCCATTTTTGGAGCTCATTTAAAGCTCATTAGTACCTAATTTCTCCATTAAAATAGAAAAATTAGGCTAAGACTTACCCATAATCATGCTAATATGCCTAATTAAAACCTATTTATATTTATACTAATTATTACCGAAATCCACCTATAATCATGGTACTAAAAAGCCCACATAAAGCCCATTAGTACTTAGTTTTCTCAATTTAAATGAGAAAACATGGATTTTCTAGGCCAAAGTTCTACTTAATATTTCTAGGTCCCTTGGAAAATTATTTAAACATGCTTAATATTTTAAGAAAATATTAAGAGAATTTTCCGGGTCGTTACATATCCCCATCACCGCTCTCTGAATTTTCTTTAACTATATTTGTAGGCTTTGTTAAACTACCTTTATTATCTGTAATAAATTTCTTTATCTCTGGACAATCTTACTTTATATGACCCTTGCCTCCACACTTGTAGCACGTGAGTACCTTCTTCCTTCTCGACATAGAACGAGTCTTATTGTCACTGCTTGATTCATACCAAGTTTTGCTCCTACCACGCTCTTGGTTACTATTCACCACAAGACCTCCTCCTTGAGAAACTTCGTCACTTGCTTTTTTCCTCTGATGAAAGCCCAATAATGCACTTGTGACCTCCTCCAATTTGAGAGTTTTCTTTCCCCACATCAAAGTAGTAACCAAATTCTCATACGTAGGAGATAAAAGTAGAGAATTTATCAACATCGGTACCTTGTCTTCGTCCTTGATCTTCACATCAACCCGCTTCAGATCGCTCACAATTTGGTTGAATATGTTGATGTCCTGGCTCAGATAGGTTCCCTCTGTCATCTTCAGCCCGAATAATTTCTGCTTAAGATACAATTTATTTGTCAATGACTTTGACATGTACCAGCTTTCAAGCTTTTGCCAAACTGCCACCGGTGATTCTTCATCCATTATATAATACATCACATCATCCATAAGACAAAGCCTAGTTGTTGCAACTACCTTCGCCTGAGGTTCTTCCCAGTGTGATCTCTCCATGATTTTCGATTTTCTTTCTCCTAGCATCTTCGTCATGCCTTGTTGCATCAACAAGTCCTTGACACTCCTCTACCATAATTTGAAGTTTCTAGTTTAGTCAAATTCCACCATATCAATCTTCACAGAAGATGCCCTGACATGTTAAAAAACTCCGTTAAACCTCGCTCTGATACCAATTGTTTCGTAAAATGGGGGCAATAACCTCTCAACCTCTAACTCCACGTGGTTCAGCAAAAAGGCCGAAGCTTTATTAGAATTCTCTCTACACAAGAGAATATACCTTATTCTCTTGATACTAATGATGATGATGATACAATAGGCTTACAATGATTCCTATAAATAATACTTCAACCTAAACCGGTAAAACCATAACAGAATTTTGTTAAGAAAAATCATAACAAAATTCTATTTGAAAACTTTAAAAGAATTTTATTAGAAAAACTTTAATAAAATTCTGTTAGGAAAAATCTTAACAGATTTTTCTTCCATGATATCCATTATTCAGATATGAGCCACCCATCAACAAAACCAATTAGAATCGCAATTTCATATTTATGATCGCATCCATCTATGATGAAACAATAGGGTAGGTTTTGCAAAGCAAATGGAATGAGACCTAAAAAATTTCCATGTAATGTTCCAAGACATTGGAATTCAACATATTAATTATTACAAGATTCATTTCAATATAAAGATTTATTATGTTTATTTTTTTTACACAATATAGTAATACTAATATTTATTTATTTTCACAACAATGGATTATTTGTAGTAATATTTGTGAAATTTTAAAAGTATTTAACAATGCAACCAAATAATTTATCGATGTTTATTATCCCACTGCTCATTTAGTTTTAGTGAATTTTTCTAGCATAGTATTAGTATTAAATGAACATATTATTAATGAAGCTTTAACTTCTTGCATATTAGCTATGAAAACTCAATGAGAAAAATATTTTTATTTTATTCCTGAAATTTATTTAATTGCATTTGCTTTAGCTCCTATATTTAAATTAGAAGTTTTATAAGAAATATTAACTTTATATTATGACACTTTAATTCCTATTAAAGATTCTTTTTCTCCAGATCTAGTTAATATTATATATAATATAAGAAATTATTTATATGATCTTTATAATCAATATTATATAAAATATAGAATACACACTAATATTTTTGAAATATAATAGCCTACTAGTACTAATTTAAAACTTACAAAAGCATAACTTTTATTAAAAGAATGGACGAAATATCCACGAGAACTCTCAAGTTCCACACAAGAACTTGAGAATTATTTTATGACTTCTTTTGATTTTAATGAAGCAGATAGCGAAGATTTTGATATCTTAAAGTGGTAGTCACAGAAGGCTCATAGCTTTCCTATTCTCTCTATGATTGCCAAGAAATTTTAGCTTGTCTAGTGTCAACTGTTGCTGTAGAGCAGATGTTCAGTGCCGACAACAACATATTAGATGAACAACGATCAACTATATCTCTTGACTCATTGGAAGTTCAAGCATTACTAGATGATTGGACCAGAGTCGAGAAAAGAATCTAAGGAATACAACTTTTAGAACACGATGTCAAAAAATTTGATACCGAAGGAACGAAAATAACGAGAACGGGAGGAAATGGAAGTGAGTGATGTAAATTATAAAAGAGTAAAAATGTAAAAGAAATATGTGAGCTTTGATTCCCCTATATCATAAGGGGATACATAAGCAACTTAAATAAGTGCAAGCCCTTTTTAAATATATTTTATATTTTATATTTTAATTTTTTTAATATAATAATCTCAAACCATCGTGAACCCAGTTAACCGTGAATAGAACCATGAACCAGCGGTTCTGAACCGTGAACTGTAAGCGTCTTGGGTAGTTAAGATTAAGAGTTGACCCCCCACGAACCGTCGAACTTGATTCCGAACCGTGGTTGGGTTTAGCTTGTGATGTTGGATCGATGTGGACTGGCAAGAGGGGGTGAATTACCACTGTAAAATGAAAATAAATCTTTTGTGCGGCTCACAAAGAATTCAGTTTAGTTGAAACAATAAAATAAAATGAACATAATCTAAAAGGCTAAGACACATAAATTTACTTGGTTGCAACCAAGGTGGTTGCTAATCCAAGACGATTGAAGCTCACTATGAAAATCTCCTTTTGGTGGAGAAGTCTTTTTACAAACTTTGAAACACAAGAAGTTAGAAAACAAGAATCAATTTGTAAGCAATTGATGGATGATTTAGAACTGAGCTATGGGGGCCTATTTATAGCCCTGGTCAATTCTATCCGTTTGCTGATGTGGCACTATAGGGGTGCCCAAGTGCTTGAGAGTGCCTAACACGTGGCTTGGGTGCTATATAGTACGTAACGATTGTAAACAGCTAGCTGGGTGGATAAAATAGGCTCTCGGGCGCCTGTATACATAGGGGCGTGATAAGTACCATTTTATTGATCATTTTAGTTGCCAAAATCCATGTTTGACCCATGTTTTTCTTGCTTAATTGTGAAATTACCCTAGGTTTTAGGATTTACTTCTATTTTGGACTTAATTATAAATCTTGATATTTTTAGATTATTTGGCCACTAAATTTTTAATCTATTTTTCTAGGCTTGAAAGGATCATGGACCTAGGGCATACTGGGTCAAACTTGAGTCGGAAGTGGACCCGGATCGAGTTATCAAGCTTCGGATTAATCAGGACCGTCCGATTCAAAAGCGGCTAGATCTGAGCCATCTGGGACCATCTGAAGCAATCCGAGCTAGGGTTAGGGATGACCAAGCACTGAGATCAAGATCTGAGACTTTCATCCCAATCAGAGATCATCCAACCGTTGGATCAAGCTCGGAGGGCTCTAGACTGTCCATTCAAAGATTAGGTTGATCTGGGCCATCCGTTGCAAATTTGGAGGATCCGAGCTACCATGAGGTAGATCCTGACCCTTGATCACCATCTGGAAAGTTTGGGTCAGATCGGATGAAGATCAGCCGTTGGAGTCATTCAAATCAATCTGGGTCGTCCATTGTTAAGTATTTAATCAAATTCTCCCCAGCTTCTTCCTTGTCGCGTCTCCGCCGCAGTGTTCTTCCTTCTTTGCGTGTTCTTCGTTTCTTCAGCTAGTTTCTTCAATCCAAGGGGCGCGACCCCTCAATTCTTCATTTAGATCAAGTCGAGGTCACTAGGGAGAGCAATCCGTGGAGGTTTCAGCTCAGAATTAGGCAAGAACAGAGCTGAGTGAGGGTTTCCTCAGCTCTACCATTGATTGCTACGATTTCAGTTTTGTTCCGTCCTACACCAATCCGAGCTATCTGGAGGGGTTCCCTAGATTGCTTGGTTCATCCCCGCACCATCTGCGCAATTGGACAAGGCTGGATTGAGGAAATCGATTGGGTTTTCCATCTTGAAGAGAGTCTGAGCTTGACTCGATCGCGGATTCAGTTCCCCAGTGAATTGCTGAGCTTAGGGGTTCGAGGCCAGCCCTTGCGTGACGAACAAGGAGATCTTGAGCTAATTGAGTGATTGGGGTTTAGATTTCTTATTGCATTTCTGTTTTTAGCTTCAATTTCATTTCTGTCGCAGTTCACATTAGTCTGCATTTCTGTATTAGTTGCTGTAATTTTCGTTTTCTGATTGTTTTGTTTAATTAGTCTTTCAATGTTGCAAGTTAATCAGTAGATAGTTTGTTTAATGAACATTTGGTTTTAATTTCAGTTTATTCCTGCTTAATCCTTGCGTATCAGTTCGTATCAGAATTCCCTATTTTCTGCATTGCGTATCAGCCCTTGTTCTATAGATTTCAAGTTAGTTTCGAAATTCTTCAGTTTATTTCTAATTCGAATTCAGTTATGTCTAGTTTAATTCCTGCAATTGAAGACACATTTAGTGTGTTAATGCATTAGATTCGCATTTATTTCTCAGTCGGTTTATTGTGAATTTTAGTTCAGCTTGAGTTAATTCTGCGTATCAACCACCATTTCTGATGTTTCAATCTTATTTTGGCAAGTATTGGTCGACAGGTTCTGATTTGTGTGTTAGTAAACATTAGTTCTTTGAGATCACTTCTGAAACGTTTTGTTTTGTGCTTTTAAATCTGAGTTTGATTGCTGTTTCTGCACTCGAAATTGTCTGAATTGATCTGCGATGGTTTTGAATTTGAATTTCTGCATTCATATCTTCATTCGGTAACTTTGAATCAATCAGTTCCTTCCCTGCATACCAAGTGAGCTTAGTTGTTATCTTTTGAACTCCCCTTGAAGATTGTTTCAATTTGCATGGCAATTGATCTCGAGTTCTGAATTTGTTTCCCAAGGCTGCGAATTAGCTTGTGTATCAGTCGGTGCAGCAATTCTGTTCTGCGTACCTGTTTATTTCTGATGTTGCAGCTTCATCGAATCTAGTTTCTATTCAGTTTTGATGATCTGAATTAGAGACAACAATTAGTGTGATAATGCATTGGATCTAAATTTGTTTTGCATTTAGATTTATATCTGCATTTCTGCTCAGTTGTTCTTGTAGCAGTTTCTGCAAATTCTTGACAGCCTCCTTCAGTTTCAGATTAATTGCTGCAACACTTAGTCTAGCACTTCTGAATTTTGTGACAAGCAAACATAGTATTTTCTGAACTTAATCTGAAGATTAGATTGAAGTATACGAATCCATTTGCTTTGTTTGTTTTGCACACAGTTATGCTGAATTTCTGCACACAGTTTTTGCCTTCTTGCGTTTCAATTCTGCAACTTTGTATCAGCTGGAATTTTGGCACTGATTGGTGATAAGTTGAATGCAACTTCAAAGCGGGCTATTGTGTTTAAAAGAGATTGTTTTTCATCTACATTGTTTCTGAACTCCAAGTCTCAATTCTGCATATTAGTTTGTAATAGCTTGCATTGTGAATCAAGTGAAGTTTCACATTGACTTTATATAAGTTTGGTTACGGATTGCTCAACAGTTAGTTGTTTGAGTTTTAGTTTCTGAGATTAAACATGATCTTTAGTGTGTTCATTGCATTCGCTATTAGTATCATGCTCCAATTTTGCAAATCTACCTTGGCTTAATTAAGTTCTTAATTGGTTGAGTTCATGGATTGCATTTACTTTGTTTAAGTTGCTGGGTTAAGTTTCTTCCTTTTCTTTGTGCTTTCATTTCTATTTGCAATCAAATCCCACATTGTATTTGAAACCCAAAAATATCAACGACACATAAACTCAAGCACGAATCGAACAACCTCAACTAGCCCTAGGAAAAATACGACCTATGGCCCCTTTACTACGTTTTCATATTTTTGATTGCAAAAAAGGGTTTCCAGCTTTCACACATCTAAATTTTGAGACCCACACTTTCGTGACAACCTATTCTGAGGGCATCAAAATTTTTGGCGCCGTTGCCGGGGAAGCAACTAGTTGATTTGTTTGATTTTTGCTTGTGTGCTTATGGGCATATCATTTGATTCTATTTTCTTGTGCTTTATCTTTTGTATACGGTTGCTGCCATTTTTCTTGTTTGCTTTGTGACAGGACTGCCAGTTAAAAATGTTCTCATCTACTTACCAGCAGCCGTATCCACAATTTCAACAGAACCAACCTTTCAATCAGCCACCAAATCAACAATTTCAGCAGCCCTATTCGAATTTCCAACAAGCAAATCAGTTTTTTCAGCCTAATTTTCAGCCAAGTCAGCCTTTCCAAAATTTTCAGCCAAATCAACCAAATTTCCAACAAATTCAGAATGGGCAGCCACAATTTTTAGTTTTTGAGCAACCAATTCAGCAATTCCAGCCCCAATTTCAGCCACCTTATCAACAAGATCAATCACCTTTTCAAGGAATTCAGCAAGGGTGTCAAGATAATCTGAATTTTCAGCAACCACCCTTTCATCATTTCAACCAAACCAAGGATTTCAGCATCTTAACCAAGATTTCCAGCAGCCTTATTTAAATTTTCAGGAGGGAAATAATCAATTTCAGCCTCAACCTCAGCCGTAGCAGCAAGAATTTCAACCCATACAGAATTTTCAACAACCTCTTCAACATTCACAACCATACGATCAAAATTTTTAATTTCAAAACCAGAGTTTTCAGTTCCAACCATTTCAGCCTTTCAATCAACAATGTCAACCTCAAACTCAGAATTTCCAGGGCTACAATTCTCAGCAAATTCAACCATCATTCCAGCCTAATTTTCAGCAGTTTAATCAGCCCATTCAACCATTTGAGCAACCCAAACAACTTGATTTTCAGAATTCACAGCCTAATCAAGGAGATTTTGAACAAAGAGTTAAGGAGGTCATGCAACAAATCCTACAAAGTCAACAAGCAACAATTAATCAATTGAATCAAAGGGAACAAAGGCTTCAAAACATGGGAAGACAAATGGAACAATTAGTTCATCAAATGAAAATAGAACAATCATCTCAAGCTACTCAAGATTTTAAGGGGTATGATTATGCATCAACTTTGGGGAATGAAGAAGTTGTGTCAAGTTTAAACACTCTAGATGCCGAATTTCCTGAAAAATTTCCAGCATCCCATTTTCCCATTTAAAACAGCCCCGGAGTTGAGTTTATATCAGTTCAAGGTGACCCTAGTGCATGGCCAAGTCCTTCTTCAAGTGATCTTGCACATCTGGTGGAAGAAGAAGAAGAAAACATCAAAAATAGGGCACCTACAGCATGCATTCCCCCTGAAGTTCTTGTTCAAAATTCATGTCTAAATTTTTCAGCTCAAGAAGAAGATTCTGAAGCACTACATGACCCTTCTCATCTTTCATTTTATGATGATAGTTTTATTGATGGTCCTAATTTTTTTGATATTGTTGTTGCAGATATTACTGAGGAAACATGCATGGGAGATGATTCTACAGGTGTAGGGGATTGCACTAAGCCCCAGGGACCACCACAATTTACTGGTATATTACCAGAAAGTGTAGGGACTTGCATGGAGGAAGCAAGAACCCAAGAATCACCCGTTCCAGTTGAGAGTCCACCAGAACCCGAACCTGAAGAGGAGATTGCACATTACCAGGAGGAGTCAATAATTACATCCACTCTTGTAGAACCTTCAGGTATTTTTCAGCACGATCAGGTAAGTATTCCTCTTAATTCTTTTGATAATTGTATAGAGGTACCTCAAACTGATTTTATTATTTGTGATACACTTATGGATACATTTTTTGTAGAAAATAATTGTGAAAAATCCATAGAGGTACCTAGTGCTGAATTTGCTGAATCTGAAACATGTTGTGATACATATCATGAAAATGCAGATATGGGTTGTGGAAAATTGTTAGACATGCCTCAAATTCATGTTGATTGTTGTGATGAGTCTCTTGATATATCTTATGCAAAAATAATTGTGAAAAATTCATTGAGGCACCTAAAGTTGATTTTATTGACTGTAATACATTGCTTGATACATCCTTGGTGGAAAATAAATGTGAAATTTCTATTGAAGTGCCAAGAATTGATTTTATTATTTGTGATGAGTTCTTGGATGCATTTTGTGTAGAAAATAATTGTGAAAAATTCATTGAGGCACCAAGAATTGATTTCATTGGATATGATGCAGTTTTGGATACATTTCATGTAGAGACTGATATTATTTCATTTCATTCTTACCCTACACGCTTGAGAAAGGTATTACATGGTTTTGCAGGGTCCAGAAGACTTCCGGAGTTGGTGCTCCATCTGAACAGACTCCAACCTCCTAGAAGAACTTTCAAAAGGCATCAAGAGGGAGGAGACGATCTTACTATAATTCATAGCACTCCATTCCTTCAATGGATCTTGAACCTAAATCGCCTTCGGCCACCGGAGCTTTTTTCTGTAAAGTTCAAGTGTGGGGGAGTCCTAATTCTCTCAGCCACCCATGTTCCTCCACTACCACGATGGAGGTTACTTCTTGATAGACTCCGTCCACCAGAAATAAAGGGGAGTTTGTTCTTTCTTGCATTTTCCTTTATTGCATTTTTCACTTTTAAATTGAGTCCTTGCTAATAAATGCGTAAGTAGAGTAGAATGACTAGGAGTCATTGTAGATACCATGTTAGTTTCGTGCATGACTAGGAATAAATGTATCCCTCTAGGTTATCTTCATGTCATTTTAGAATCTTTTGGAAAATAAATTAAATTTGATTGTTAAAACTTAGGGTTTGAGCTAATGGATGAAATCTTGGATGCTTGAGTACTACTTTGCTTTAGATTCTTAATTGAGGACTTGAGATGAATTATTTTTGCCTAGTGAGAATTAGCCTTATATTTGTGACACACATATATTATTGTACTCTAGAACTTGCTTAGGTTTTTTCCAAACCATATTTCGATGATCAGATCACATCTATAGAGGCTAATCCATTTGTTTTCCTTTCCACATCAATTTTTAGCATTAATCATTTCATTCCATTTTTCTTTACTTATTTCCTACTATTACCCTTACTTTTCTATGAACTTGTTGTTTGGGATGTTTCTTAATGCTACTTTGCCCGAGACGGACAAAGATTTAAGTGTGGGGGAGTGACTAGTGTTTTGGAAAGATTTGGTATCAAGAGGCATTTCATATCAAGAAATTTTTTTTTTTTTGCAATACATGTGCCAAGAATGAGTTTGAGTGAGTTGATGTCAAGAATGAGCAAGAGAGATGGAAGCAATTGGAATCAAAAACAGTGAGTATTAGGCACATTAAATGGAACAAGAGTTTGTAATCTGCCGAGGCTTGACATGGAGCTGCTAAAATGATATAAACTGAACGCAAGGGAAGCTGCAAAGTGCTAAAAATTTTATGAAGAGCTGATGTGGAATCTGCAAGAAGAAGAAAAGAAAAAAAATCAGATTGGTAGTGTTCCATATAAGCAGTTTTGCACAAAACATGTATCAACTTGAAACCGAATTTGAGTTTTTGAGGCTATGAATCAAGGCAGTAGGTATAGGAATGTAGCAAAAAGTGTTGAGTGCATCACAACTGATCAGAACAAGATTGAATTTCAGATCGAAACAGAGAAAGAAAGGAAAATTCAGTGAAGCTGGAATCCGAAAACAGCTTGGGATCAAAACAGAAAAATGCAGTTAAGTTGATGCTAATTGCTGCAAAACATCAGAGAATTGCAAGATCTACAAGTAATGCCGTGGAGCTGTCCAAATAAACAAGACTTAGCTGCCAACACAAACAGGAATCAGCAGAGAAAAAAAAAGAGAGAAACAAGTTGGCACAAAAATTGAAATTTTGGCTCCTTGAGATCAGTGAAGTTAATCTCATCCAAATCCAAGCTTTGAATCACTAACATTCTGACTTTATAAGAGAGAAAGAAAGAAGAGAAAAAAAATATGATCAAAAGAGGAAAAGAAAAACAAGTGGCACACAAAAGGCAAAATTGGCACATTGGAACTTATAAAGTTTTATTCATCCCAATCAAAGGCATTGTTCAAGATTTACTCCACCACACTTTGGATTTCATTATGAGGACTGACAAGAGGGCAAAGTGCATCAAAAATATCCTTGAGCATTCAAGTCTTCCATTCCATCAAATTTGCTATTTTCTTGGCTTTTACTTCATTCTTACCATTTTCTATGTTTTCATTTGTTTTTATAGATGTTGATCCTAATCATAAATAATGGTGGAGATTAGATAACAAGCAAGCCTATGGTAGTGCAAAAAGCATGTGTGTTTGAGTGAGCTCCATTTTCATCATGAAGTTAGAATCCAAGAAGAGAGCCACCAAAAATTTCCCTTGAAAGGCTTAGTGAGTTAAATTCATCTCAATGAATCATGATGGATGAAAAGGCTAAGTTGTTGATTTAAGGACGAGATACTAATCCATAGAGCTTAGATTTTTGAGAATTGACAACCTTAGGTAATTTCTTTTCATTTGTTTCTAATTATGCATAAGAAAATCTAAGGGATACATACTTAGTAGTTTCGCGAGACGCTCAAGCTTAAGTGTGGGGGAGTTGATAAGTACCATTTTATTGATCATTTTAGTTGCCAAAATCCATGTTTGACCCATGTTTTTCTTGCTTAATTGTGAAATTACCCTAGGTTTTAGGATTTACTTCTATTTTGGACTTAATTGTAAATCTTGATATTTTTAGATTATTTGGCCACTAAATTTTTGATCTATTTTTCTAGGCTTGAAAGGATCATGGACCTAGGGCATACTGGGTAAAACTTGAGTCGGAAGTGGACCCGGATCGAGTTATCAAGCTTCGGATTAATCAGGGCCGTCCGATTCAAAAGCGGCTAGATCTGAGCCATCTGGGACCATCTGAAGCAATCCGAGCTAGGGTTAGGGCTGATCAAGCACTGAGATCAAGATCTGAGACTTTCATCCCAATCAGAGATCATCCAACCGTTGGATCAAGCTCGGAGAGCTCTAGACTGTCCATTCAAAGATTAGGTTGATCTGGGCCATCCGTTGCAAATCTGGAGGATCCGAGCTACCACGAGGCAGATCCTGACCCTTGATCAACATCTGGAATGTTTGGGTCAGATCGGATGAAGATCAGCCATTGGATTCATTCAAATCAATCTGGATCGTCCATTGTTAAGTATTTAATCAAATTCTCCCCAGCTTCTTCCTTGTCGCGTCTCCGCCACAGTGTTCATCCTTCTTCGCGTGTTCTTCGTTTCTTCAGCTAGTTTCTTCAATCCAAGGGGCGCGACCCCTCAATTCTTCATTTAGATCAAGTCGAGGTCACTAGGGAGAGCAATCCGTGGAGGTTTCAGCTCAGAATTGGGCAAGAACAGAGCTGAGTGAGGGTTTCCTCAGCTCTACCATTGATTGCTTTGATTTCAGTTTTGTTCCGTCCTACACCAATCCGAGCTATCTGGAGGGGTTCCCTAGATTGCTTGGTTCATCCCCGCACCATCTGCGCAATTGGACAAGGCTGGATTGAGGAAATCGATTGGGTTTTCCATCTTGAACAGAGTCTGAGCTTGACTCGATCGCGGATTCAGTTCCCCAGTGAATTGCTGAGCTTAGGGGTTCGAGGCCAGCCCTTGCGTGACGAACAAGGAGATCTTGAGCTAATGGAGTGGTTGGGGTTTAGATTTCTTATTGCATTTCTGTTTTTAGCTTCAATTTCATTTCTGCCGCAGTTCACTTTAGTCTGCATTTCTGTATTAGTTGCTATAATTTTCATTTTCTGATTGTTTTCTTTAATTAGTGTTTCAATGTTGCAAGTTAATCAGTAGATAGTTTGTTTAATGAACATTTGGTTTTAATTTCAGTTTATTCCTGCTTAATCCTTGCGTATCAGTTTGTATCAGAATTCACTGTTTTCTGCATTGCGTATCAGCCCTTGTTCTACAAATTTCAAGTTAGTTTTGAAATTCTTCAGTTTATTTCTAATTCGAATTCAGTTATGTCTAGTTTAATTCCTGCAATTGAAGACACATTTAGTGTGTTAATGCATTAGATTCGAGTTTATTTCTCAGTCGGTTTATTGTGAATTTTAGATCATCTTGAGTTAATTCTGCGTATCAACCACCATTTCTGATGTTTCAATCTTATTTTGGCAAGTATTGGTCGACAGGTTCTGATTTGTGTGTTAGTAAACATTAGTTCTTCGAGATCACTTCTGAAACGTTTTGTTTTGTGCTTTTAAATCTGAGTTTGATTGCTGTTTCTGCACTCGAAATTGTCTGAATTGATCTGCGATGGTTTTGAATTTGAATTTCTGCATTCATATCTTCATTCGGTAACTTTGAATCAATCAGTTCCTTCCCTGCGTACCAAGTGAGCTTAGTTGTTATCTTTTGAACTCCCCTTGAAGATTGTTTCAATTTGCATGGCAATTGATCTCGAGTTCTGAATTTGTTTCCCAAGGCTGCGAATTAGCTTGTGTATCAGTCGGTGCAGCAATTCTGTTCTGCGTACCGGTTTATTTTTGATGTTGCAGCTTCTTCGAATCTAGTTTCTGTTCAGTTTTGATGATCTGAATTAGAGACAACAATTAGTGTGATAATGCATTGGATCTAAATTTGTTTTGCATTTAGATTTATATCTGCATTTCTGCTCAGTTGTTCTTGTAGCAGTTTCTGCAAATTCTTGACAGCCTCCTTCAGTTTCAGATTAATTGCTGCAACACTTAGTCTAGCAGTTCTGAATTTTGTGAAAAGCAAACATAGTATTTTCTGAACTTTATCTGAAGATTAGATTGAAGTATACGAATCCATTTGCTTTGTTTGTTTTGCACACAGTTATGCTGAATTTCTGCACACAGTTTTTGCCTTCTTGCGTTTCAATTCTGCAACTTTGTATCAGCTAGAATTTTGGCACTGATTGGTGATAAGTTGAATGCAACTTCAAAGCGGGCTATTGTGTTTAAAAGAGATTGTTTTTCATCTACATTGTTTCTGAACTCCAAGTCTCAATTCTGCATATTAGTTTGTAATAGCTTGCATTGTGAATCAAGTGAAGTTTCACATTGACTTTATATAAGTTTGGTTACGGATTGCTCAACAGTTGGTTGTTTGAGTTTTAGTTTCTGAGATTAAACATGATCTTTAGTGTGTTCATTGCATTCGCTATTAGTTTCATGCTCCAATTTTGCAAATCTACCTTGGCTTAATTAAGTTCTTAATTGGTTGAGTTCATGGATTGCATTTACTTTGTTTAAGTTGCTGGGTTAAGTTTCTTCCTTTTCTTTGTGCTTTCATTTCTATTTGCAATCAAATTCCACATTGTATTTGAAACCCAAAAATATCAACGACACATAAACTCAAGCACGAATCGAACAACCTCAACTAGCCCTAGGAAAAATACGACCTGTGGCCCCTTTACTACGTTTTCATATTTTTGATTGCAAAAAAGGGTTTCCAGCTTTCACACATCTAAATTTTGAGACCCACACTTTCGTGACAACCTATTCTGAGGGCATCAAAATTTTTGGCGCCGTTGCCGGGGAAGCAACTAGTTGATTTGTTTGATTTTTGCTTGTGTGCTTATGGGCATATCATTTGATTCTATTTTCTTGTGCTTTATCTTTTGTATACAGTTGCTGCCATTTTTCTTGTTTGCTTTGTGACAGGACTGCCAGTTAAAAATGTTCTCATCTACTTACCAGCAGCCGTATCCACAATTTCAACAGAACCAACCTTTCAATCAGCCACCAAATCAACAATTTCAGCAGCCCTATTCGAATTTCCAACAAGCAAATCAGTTTTTTCAGCCTAATTTTCAGCCAAGTCAGCCTTTCTAAAATTTTCAGCCAAATCAACCAAATTTCCAACAAATTCAGAATGGGCAGCCACAATTTTTAGTTTTTGAGCAACCAATTCAGTAATTCCAGCCCCAATTTCAGCCACCTTATCAACAAGATCAATCACCTTTTCAAGGAATTCAGCAAGGGTGTCAAGATAATCTGAATTTTCAGCAACCACCCTTTCATCATTTCAACCAAACCAAGGATTTCAGCATCTTAACCAAGATTTCCAGCAGCCTTATTTAAATTTTCAGGAGGGAAATAATCAATTTCAGCCTCAACCTCAGCCGTAGCAGCAAGAATTTCAACCCATACAGAATTTTCAACAACCTCTTCAACATTCACAACCATACGATCAAAATTTTTAATTTCAAAACCAGAGTTTTCAGTTCCAACCATTTCAGCCTTTCAATCAACAATGTCAACCTCAAACTCAGAATTTCCAGGGCTACAATTCTCAGCAAATTCAACCATCATTCCAGCCTAATTTTCAGCAGTTTAATCAGCCCATTCAACCATTTGAGCAGCCCAAACAACTTGATTATCAGAATTCACAGCCTAATCAAGGAGATTTTGAACAAAGAGTTAAGGAGGTCATGCAACAAATCCTACAAAGTCAACAAGCAACAATTAATCAATTGAATCAAAGGGAACAAAGGCTTCAAAACATGGGAAGACAAATGGAACAATTAGTTCTTCAAATGAAAATAGAACAATCATCTCAAGCTACTCAAGATTTTAAGGGGTATGATTATGCATCAACTTTGGGGAATGAAGAAGTTGTGTCAAGTTTAAACACTCTAGATGCCGAATTTCCTGAAAAATTTCCAGCATCCCATTTTCCCATTCAAAACAGCCCCGGAGTTGAGTTTATATCAGTTCAAGGTGACCCTAGTGCATGGCCAAGTCCTTCTTCAAGTGATCTTGCACATCTGGTGGAAGAAGAAGAAGAAAACATCAAAAATAGGGCACCTACAGCATGCATTCCCCCTGAAGTTCTTGTTCAAAATTCATGTCTAAATTTTTCAGCTCAAGAAGAAGATTCTGAAGCACTACAGGACCCTTCTCATCTTTCATTTTATGATGATAGTTTTATTGATGGTCCTAATTTTTCTGATATTGTTGTTGCAGATATTACTGAGGAAACATGCATGGGAGATGATTCTACAGGTGTAGGGGATTGCACTAAGACCCAGGGACCACCACAATTTACTGGTACATTACCAGAAAGTGTAGGAACTTGCATGGTGGATGCAAGAACCTTAGAATCACCCGTTCCAGTTGAGAGTCCACCAGAACACGAACCTGAAGAGGAGATTGCACATTACCAGGAGGAGTCAATAATTACATCCACTCTTGTAGAACCTTCAGGTATTTTTCAGCACGATCAGGTAAGTATTCCTCTTAATTCTTTTGATAATTGTATAGAGGTACCTCAAACTGATTTTGTTGTTTGTGATACACTTATGGATACATTTTTTGTAGAAAATAATTGTGAAAAATCCATAGAGGTACCTAGTGCTGAATTTGCTGAATCTGAAACATGTTGTGATACATATCATGAAAATGTAGATATGGGTTGTGGAAAATTGTTAGACATGCCTCAAATTGATGTTGATTGTTGTGATGAGTCTCTTGATATATCTTATGCTGAAAATAATTGTGAAAAATTCATTGAGGCACCTAAAGTTGATTTTATTGACTGTAATACATTGCTTGATACATCCTTCGTGGAAAATAAATGTGAAATTACTATTGAAGTGCCAAAAATTGATTTTATTGATTGTGATGAGTTCCTGGATGCATTTTGTGTAGAAAAAAATTGTGAAAAATTCATTGAAGCACCAAGAATTGATTTCATTGGATATGATGCAGTTTTGGATACATTTCATGCAGAGACTGATATTATTTCATTTCTTTCTTACCCTGCACGCTTGAGAAAGGTATTACATGGTTTTGCAGGGTCCAGAAGACTTCCGGAGTGGGTGCTCCATCTGAACAGACTCCAACCTCCTGGAAGAACTTTCAAAAGGCATCAAGAGGGAGGAGACGATCTTACTATAATTCATAGCACTCCATTCCTTCAATGGATCTTGAACCTAAATCGCCTTCAGCCACCGGAGCATTTTTCTATAAAGTTCAAGTGTGGGGGAGTCCTAATTCTCTCAGCCACCCATGTTCCTCCACTACCACGATGGAGGTTACTTCTTGATAGACTCCGTCCACCAGAAATAAAGGGGAGTTTGTTCTTTCTTGCATTTTCCTTTATTGCATTTTTCACTTTTAAATTGAGTCCTTGCTAATAAATGCGTAAGTAGAGTAAAATGACTAGGAGTCATTGTAGATACCATGTTAGTTTCGTGCATGACTAGGAATAAATGTATCCCTCTAGGTTGTCTTCATGTCATTTTAGAATCTTTTGGAAAATAAATTAAATTTGGTTGTTAAAACTTAGGGTTTGAGCTAATGGATGAAATCTTGGATGCTTGAGTACTACTTTGCTTTAGATTCTTAATTGAGGACTTGAGATGAATTATTTTTGCCTAGTGAGAATTAGCCTTATATTTGTGACACACATATGTTATTGTACTCTAGAACTTGCTTTGGTTCTTTCCAAACCATATTTCGATGATCAGATCACATCTATAGAGGCTAATCCATTTGTTTTCCTTTCCACATCAATTTTTAGCATTAATCATTTCATTCCATTTTTCTTTACTTATTTCCTACTTTTACCCTTACTTTTCTATGAACTTGTTGTTTGGGATGTTTCTTAATGCTACTTTGCCCGAGACGGACAAAGATTTAAGTGTGGGGGAGTGACTAGTGTTTTGGAAAGATTTGGTATCAAGAGGCATTTCATATCAAGAATTTTTTTTTTTTTTGCAATACATGTGCCAAGAATGAGTTTGAGTGAGTTGATGTCAAGAATGAGCAAGAGAGATGGAAGCAATTGGAATCAAAAACAGTGAGTATTAGGCACATTAAATGGAACAAGAGTTTGTAATCTGCCGAGGCTTGACATGGAGCTGCTAAAATGATATAAACTGAACGCAAGGGAAGCTGCAAAGTGCTAAAAATTTTATGAAGAGCTGATGTGGAATCTGCAAGAAGAAGAAAAGAAAAAAAAATCAGATTGGTAGTGTTCCATATAAGCAGTTTTGCACAAAACATGTATCAACTTGAAACCGAATTTGAGTTTTTGAGGCTATGAATCAAGGCAGTAGGTATAGGAATGTAGCAAAAAGTGTTGAGTGCATCACAACTGATCAGAACAAGATTGAATTTCAATCGAAACAGAGAAAGAAAGGAAAATTCAGTGAAGCTGGAATCCGAAAACAGCTTGGGATCAAAACAGAAAAATGCAGTTAAGTTGATGCTAATTGCTGCAAAACATCAGAGAATTGCAAGATCTACAAGTAATGCCGTGGAGCTGTCCAAATAAACAAGACTTAGCTGCCAACACAAACAGGAATCAGCAGAGAAAAAAAAAGAGAGAAACAAGTTGGC
>JAGFNQ010008276.1:0-65846 GCA_024364735.1 Boesenbergia rotunda | reverse complement strand
CTTGGTATACATCTCCTCGCAAGGAGTGGTGAATCCTTTGTAGGATGTTCAAACATCTTCGGGCACTTCGGCTTATACCAAACCATCTTGGGTCCACACCTCCTTTGGAGATGCTTGCTTAAGATGTTAAAGTATAAGTCTCCATGACCAAGATGACTTGAACACCGCAAGTCAAAGGAACATCGCACTTAAGCTGCGGTAAGAACTTCACTGACCTGTCTATGTATAGACTACCATGTGAAGTTTTACAGCTAGTCACTCCAATGAACTAGTTCCCTTAACTAGCATCCATGTTTATCTCCGGACATCCCAATGTCACCAGCCAGTGAGAATCAGCTGATTAGAGAATAACCCATGCTAGTCTCAACAGAATTGATAGTGTCCGTTTTTATCAATTCATCGACTAGGGATATTTTCAATACTTCACAATTGCACATGTAGAGATAAACCCTAGTTGTGATCCCATCACAAATTCTCTTATGCTGTGAATTGTATTGCGGACATTCAGTAGATGAGTTTAAGATCCCAATCAAATACACAAATATGTATACTCAAATAGTAAATTTTCATTTATTAAATAAATATTTACAATCATAAAGCGATTGCCTTAGGACACTTCTCTCATATCACTAACAGGGAGCATCAAAGGGAGGATCTCTGGGAGGATAACAGCAAAAGGTGGACTGAGAGAGTCGTAGTCCAAGAAATCGGTTGAGCAAAGAAGGAGTTATTGTCAGGGGCATCTCTTGAACTGTGGTGACAAACATGTGGTCATTCTGTCTAACTATGTTGTTGTAGAATTCTACACATAGGCTTGTGTTAATGGAATGAGTGCAGAATACAAGGTTGTCTAGTTTGTAAAAGTTGATAACATTCATGACCAATGGACAAGATTGAGTGAAGAATTGCCTGTTTAGGTAAGTCATTTTTATCGGTTTGTATGTTGTCCTGGCAAATTTATTGCAAAGTTCTAAGGTTGGGAACCTAGGGTCGGGGCTAGGTTCGGTCCCGGGGTTTGATTGATTTGCACGTCGATTTCTAAAATAATAAACATGCGTTTCAAGAGAAAGGATGGTAAGGAAATTAATTCTAAGAAAAGAAAGAAAATTATACCGAGTTGTATCCGGGGAGGCATGGCTGCGGTGAAGTGGTCGAGGGCACGAGAGGGATGTTCGATCGCCTTAGAAGGAGAAGAGTTAGAGAATAGAAGTGTTTTGGGTGTGGCAAAATGAGGGGGTTTCGGGAGGTTTATATAGAGGTTTTAGCTCGGGCGCCCGGGAGTTCCCGGGCGCCCAGGAGGTCCCGAGCGCCCGGGTCAGATGGTTGCTGCTTTTAGCAGTCTTCTTCCATGACCTGTGCTGGATGGGGGCGCCCGTGATGGCCGGGGCGCCCGGGGTTAGATCAAACACTGCCACATGTAGCTTTTGGTGTTTTGACCGAGCCTTGAGGGCGGCCGTGAGGTCCCGGGCGCCTGACTTAGACAGCTTTCTGTCTTGATTGAAGTGATAGCGAAGGGGCGCCCGAGGGGTCACGGGCACCCGACTGTTTAGGAATTGACAATTTTTGATGTATTGTCGACCAATTTGACCATGGTTTAACTATTTTGACCATGGTTTGACTATTTTGACCATGGTATGACTGCTTTGATCATGGTTTGACTAGTATTAAATGGATTAATCAAGCAATAATTAGGTCAACTCCGTTTTGAACTACAAGATTTAATGTTTGTACTAAATAACAGTACAGGGATCAAATGAATTTTGGTTAAGTTAAAATTTTCCATCTCACCCATTCTAGAGTTGTCAATCATGTTTGCCTTATGGGTTTTTGTGAGACAGGTTTTTGTAGACAGAATTATTTGGAAAAATCATGATTTATTTTGAAAAAGTTAAATTAATTTTGAAAACAATTGGTTTTGAATTTATTTTGAAAAAGTGTGTTTGAATCTACAATTAACTGAAAATTTATGTTAGATTCGAATTTGACAAAGAATAATTTGAATTTGAATTTCAAAAATTGGCTTCTAGGTCTTGGCGAGGCACTAGGCCTTCTTTGGCCCTTGCCTTATGTTGGGACCGGGTGCATGTTGACAAGGATACGGGTTCGTAAATTTTAAAATATTTACGTGCAGCGGAAGAATTAGCATAAATAATTTCTCAAATTATTTTTAACCACGTATCTAGCATGCGACCTTATGATGTGTGGACATGATCATAAATTAAAATTTTGCGAAAAAGTAAACTAATTTACTAAGTACCTCGCGTAACTCGAAGTAAGGGACGAGATCCAACCGTAGCGTCCCTTGGAAGCTCTGCCTCTATTTGCGTCCACGCCGAGTTCTCTTCGGGATGACTTCGCAAAGCCACGAGTTTTGTGCCGACGAGAACTACTAGATTCTCCAAAGGCACAACTAGAAAAACAAGAGAGAAAGATGAAAACTAACCACCAAGTAACGGAATCCAAATTCCGGGAAAGGAAAGAAGGAGTCGCAATCCGTTTCTTCTTCTTCGGCACCTTCTTGGCGGTTGAAGCTCTCGGCCACCCTTGGGATGTACGCAGGCCCTAGGGGAGGAGAGAGAGCCGGCCCTAGAGAGAGAGAGGGGGCCGGCCCTAGAGAGAGGGAGAGACTTAGAGAGAGAGAGGGAGCTACTAATCTCTTGATAACTCAATTGAGGAATTCAAGCCTAGCCTTGGTTCCTTTATATAGTAGCCTCTCCCTTGCCATGTCTCCCATTTAACGGAATTAACGGAATAAATTTTCATAAGAAATTTATCTCATAATTTTCTTATTAATTATTCCGTTATGCCAAGTTTTATTATAACTAATTTTATAATAAAATAAATACATCTCTCTTTTTAATTATGGAATAAATTTTCATAAAATTTATTATATAAATTTTCTCATCATGGAAAAATCAATTCATAATTGATTTTATAGAATAAAAATAAACCATTTAAAGTTTATTTTAATCTCCATAAAAAGAATAAATTTATTATATAAATTTTTCTTTATCATGGAAAAATCAATTCATAATTGATTTTATAAAATAAAAAAAACCAATCCATGGTTCATTTTAATTTTCATAAAAAGAATAAATTTATTATATAAATTTTTCTTATCATGGAAAAATCAATTCATAATTGATTTTATAAAATAAAAAATAAACAATTTAAAGTTTATTTTAATTTCTATGAAAACAAATTTATTTATCCATAATTTTTATAAAACAAATCGCGCTTGATTTATTTTATAATTTAAACCAATTAAATTGGTTTCTCTCCTTTAGGTGGCCGGCCAAATCAAAGAGGGTGGGCACCCTCTTTGGTCGGCCACTCCAAGCCCTTTCCTCGCGAATTAAACTCATTTAATTCGCCCAATAAGCCTTCAAAAGACTTAGCCATTTTAAGCTTCCGTTGCGCCTCTGATTAACTCAAATTCGACTTATTTCTCTTGATCGGAAAATCTAATTTTCAACTCGTTTTAAATCCCTCGGATTACTCGTAGTGCGTGTGACTAAATAGGCTTTCGATTTATGTTGGCCGTCTATAATCAACTAATTATAGAACGATCATGAGTGGCACCTAGTAGTACATCATGACCCCCAATTAATCGAAAGATCAACGGTTTGACCTCAGAAGTAATTCTGAAACCCTTTAGCAGCTCTAATGAATCGTGCCCCATTCCTTTCACCACCTTATACCCACTTGGTTCAGGACATGGTTTGTTTGTGTCAGTCCCCACTAGACTGACTACGTCACACCTAGCCCAAGTAGTGTCTTTCTCGTCCTTTGGATTTCTAATTACTCTCATGTATTTAAGAGACTCACACTCTAAACATGATATGCTCTGGCCAGAGGCTTTGAGTAACAATCCGACGATAGGCCTGGGTATACATCTCCTCGCAAGGAGTGGTGAATCCTTTGTAGGTTGTTCAAACATCCTCGGGCACTTCGGCTTATACCCAATCATCCTGGGTCCACACCTCCTTGGAGATGCTTACTTAAGATGTTAAAGTATAAGTCTCCATGACCAAGATGACTTGAACACCGTAAGTCAAAGGAGCATCGCACTTAAGCTGCAGTAAGAACTTCATTGACATATCTATATAGATAACCATATGAAGTTTTACAGCTAGTCACTCCAATGAACTAGTTCCCTTAACTAGCATCCATGTTTATCTCTGAACATCCTAATGTCACCAGCCAGTGAGAATCAGCTGATTAGAGAATAACTCATGCTAGTCTCAACAGAATTGATAGTGTCCATTTTTATCAATTCATCGACTAGGGATATTTTCAATACTTCACAATTGCACATTTAGAGATAATCACTAGTTGTGATCCCATCACAAATTCTCTTATGCAGTGAATTGTATTGCGGACATTCAGTAGATGAGTTTAAGATCCCAATCAAATACACAAACATGTATACTCAAATAATGAATTATCATTTATTAAAATAAATGTTTACAATCATAAGGCGATTGCCTTAGGACACTTCTCCCATATCACTAACACCTTATTGGGTCATCAACCCTTTCCTTGACAAAGCCTTTTAATGAAATTTCATTTTCAAAATTATTTTTTTGAAAAATTATGGTCTAACTAGTTTGGGTCTTGGATCGGTAGCTTCGGCTAGTTTCACCAGTCTAAAGAGACCAAGTAGTGTATACTGGACCTTATTAGAAAAGGCTTCCCTAACATACTATCATCTCACCGCCACCCAACACTATGTTGTTCAAATTTCAGTTAATTGGTTTAGTCCTTAGTCTAACAAATCCTTGGTCTAAGCATGGTAAATTGTAGAAAATAAATAGACAAGCAAACATGCAATTTAAAACAAGAAAAGGAATTCATCTAACTATGAAAATTGTTTTTAATTTGGCTCCCCCTGGACTAAAGCCACGATAATAGTTCGGCAAGATGTGAATCTTTTCCTTGGGGATCCAATACTGATTTGATCCAGTTTGTTTGCTCAGGCACAGTTTGGGTACTCATGCGTGAACTTTAGGTCTAGACTGATTCAGTACAGCATAGTATGGCCTTTATCTCGCTTTGGTTTGATAGCCTAACCCGGATCGATTTAGAACCGACTTCTGTTTTCCAAGGATCATATCAAGACCCTTGAAACCAGAAGTGAATCGTTCTAGGGCTGCTCTAAGGTCCTTGACTTGAGTTTTTAAGGAGGAGTTCTCTTTCTCAAGTTTTTCAATTTGAGTAGAGGTTCCTTCATGAACTTTCTCAGTTAAGGATCTAGAGTCAGCTTCCTCTTTCAAGAGTTTTACTTCCTATCGGTGGGACTCGACTCAGATTTTGGCTTTCGCCAAGTCTCGAGATAGATACGCAATTAATTCGGATAATTGACTTTTAGAAAACCCACTTACAGTGATTTGGCCGTCCTCTGAAAATGTGAGGTTTCTGTCATCCACCTCCGATTCTAACTCGTTCTTGATTTCTTTTGAAGCAGTCAGGGCGAGCAGGTTTGACTGTGGGGCCTCTTCTTCTTCTTCTTCAGATGAAGACTCATCCCACGTTGCTTGAAGGGCTTTCTTCCTTCTTGTCTTCTTCGTCTCCTTTAGATTAGGACACTCCGTCTTGTAGTGACCCTTCTTTTTGCATTCGTAACAGGTCACGTTTGGTTTGTTCTTTTCGTTTGAAAGATCAGTTGGTTCTTCCTTTCTTCGGCTGGCTTTCCTTCTGTTGGTCTGGTTTTTTAGTTCTTTGTAGTAGTTCTGGGTTAGCCGAACCAGTTTGGGTCGATTTCCTTCACTGTTTTATGAGTCTGAATCTGAGTCAAATTCGGGTGCAGGTTGGGGCTTCTTCTTGGTCATCTTTCCAGTTTTACCTGCAACGAAGGCAATGCCTTTCTTGGCCAGGGTGCAGTTAGTCAGCTCATGTAATTCAAGCTCAGAAAACAACTCATCTAATTTAATTTTAGACAAATCCCTTGAAACTTTGTACGCATCTACCATAGATGCCCATAAAGTGTTTCTTGGGAAAGCATTAAGAGTGTACCTGATCAGGTCATGGTTCTTTACCTTGTGACCGATTGTGTGTAGACCGTTCATTAGCTCCTGGATTCTGGCGTGGAGCTGAGCTGCTGTTTCACCGTCATTCATCTTGATTGTGTACAGCTTGTTTAGGAGAAGGTCCCTCTTGCTGATTCGGGTGTCAGAGGTTCCTTCGTGCAACTCAATTAATGTTGGGACCGGGTGCATGTTGACAAGAATACGGGTTCGTAAAATTTTAAATTTTTACGTGCAGCGGAAGAATTAGCATAAAATAATTTCTCAATACTTTAACCACGTATCTACCATACAACCTTATGATGTGTTGACATGATCATAAATTAAAACTTTGCGGAAAAGTAAACTAATTTACTTTAATACCTCGTGTAACTCGAAGTAAGGGACGAGATCCAACCGTAGCGTCCCTTGGAAGCTCCGCCTCTATTCGCGTCCACGCCGAGTTCTCTTCAGGATGACTTCGCAAAGTCACGAGTTTTGTGCCGACGAGAACTACTAGATTCTCTAAAGGCACAATTAGAACAACAAGAGAAAAGATAGGAAACAAACCACCAAGCGACGGAATCTAAATTCCGAGAAGGAAGGAGATGTGATCCGCTTCTTCTTCTTCTTGGTTGGCTTCTCCTTGGTGTTGCTGGCTCACGGCAACCACTTGGATTGGATGGAGCACCGACTCTAGCTCTCAAGGAGGGGCACCGGCCCTAGGATTCCCTAAGGGGCGCCGGCCCTAGGTGGGAAGGAGAAAGGAAGGGAAGAGAATAAAAGAGAGAGAGGGAGAGAGTTAATCTCTTGATGGCTCTATATCGATTGGAATTCAAGGCTTGCCTTTGGTTCCTTTATATAGTGGCCTCTCCGTTGCCAAGTCTCTCTTTTAACGGAATTAACGGAATTAGTTATCATAAGAAATTTATCTTATAAAATTTCTTATGACTTATTCCGTTAAGCCTAGTTTTATTATAACTAACTTTATAATAAAACAAATTCTCCTCTCCTTTAATTATGGAATAAATTATATAAGAAATTTTAAATTTTCTTATTATGGAAAAATCAATTCATAATTGATTTTATAAAATTAAAATAAACCAATTCATGGATTATTTTAACTTCCATAAAAAGAATAAATTTCTATAAATTTATTTATATAAATTTCTTTATACAAATTTATTTGTCCATAATTTATAAAACAAATCGCACTAGATTTATTTTATTAATTAAACCAAATAAAATGGTTTTCTCCCCAAGTGATGGCCGGCTAAACCAAAGGGGTTTGGAACCCTCTTTGGCCGGCCAAACCAAGCCACACCAATCGCAAATTAAACTCATTTAATTCGCCCAATAAGCCTTCAAAAGACTTAGCCATTATAAGCTTCCATTGCGCCTCTGATTAACTCAGATTCGACTTATTTCTCTTGATCGGAAAATCTAATTTTCAACTCGTTTTAAATCCCTCGGATTACTCGTAGTGTGTGTGACTAAATAGGCTTTCGATTTATGTTGGCTGTCTATAATCCACTAATTATAGAACGATCATGAGTGGCACCTAGTAGTACATCATGACCCCCAATTAATCGAAAGATCAACGGTTGACCTCAGAAAGAATTCCGAAACCCTTCAGCAGCTCTAATGAATCGTGCCCCATTCCCTTCACCACCTTATACCCACTTGGTTCAGGACATGGTCTATTTGTGTCAGTCCCCACTAGGCTGACCACGTCACACCTAGCCCAAGTAATGTCTTTCTCGTCCTTTGGATTTCTAATTACTCTCATGTATTTAAGAGACTCGCACTCTGAACATGATATGCTCTGGCCAGAGGCTTTGAGTAACAATCCGACGATAGGCCTGGGTATACATCTCCTCGCAAGGAGTGGTGAATCCTTTGTAGGCTGTTCAAACATCTTCGGGCATTTCGGCTTATACCCAATCATCCTGGGTCCACACCTCCTTGGAGATGCTTACTTACGATGTTAAAGTATAAGTCTCCATGACCAAGATGACTTGAACACCGCAAGTCAAACGAACATCACACTTAAGCTGCAGTAAGAACTTCATTGACATATCTGTATAGATAACCATATGAAGTTTTACAGCTAGTCACTCCAATGAACTAGTTCCCTTAACTAGCATCCATGTTTATCTCCGGACATCCCAATGTCACCAGCCAGTGAGAATCAGCTGATTAGAGAATAACCCATGCTAGTCTCAACAGAATTGATAGTGTCTATTTTTATCAATTCATCGACTAGGGATACTTTCAATACTTCACAATTGCACATGTAGAGATAATCACTAGTTGTGATCCCATCACAAATTCTCTTATGCTGTGAATTATATTGGGGGCATTCAGTAGATGAGTTTAAGATCCCAATCAAAAACACAAACATGTATACTCAAATAGTGAATTATCATTTATTAAAATAAATGTTTACAATCATAAGGCGATTGCCTTAGGACACTTCTCTCATATCACTAACAAACTCCCACTTGGCCTAATGCCAATCGCTACGGTATCCAATACCACAGGCTCTAACATGACCCTCAAACTTGTTTTGAGGTAAGGCCTTAGTTAAAGGATCCGCTAAATTCCTTTCAGTGGGAATTTTCTCAATTTGTATATCATTCCTACTTATAATCTCTCTGATCAGATGATAGCGGCGAAGCACGTGTTTGGATCGCTGATGAGACCTTGGTTCCTTGGCTTGTGCAATAGATCCATTGTTGTCGCAGTAAACCGGCACTGCTTCATTAATGGTTGGAACCACACCATGTTCGGAGACAAACTTCTTGATCCAGACTGCTTCCTTTGCTGCTTCCGAAGCTGCGATATATTCCGCTTCCATGGTGGAATCCGCTACGGTGTCTTGTTTGGAACTTTTCCAACTTACTGCGCCTCCATTCAATGTAAATACGTATCCAGACTGAGATTTGGAGTCATCCTTATCTGTCTGGAAACTGGCATCTGTATATCCACGTATTACCATATCTCCTTCTCCATATATTAGGAACACATCCTTAGTTCTTCTTAAGTACTTAAGGATTGTCTTAACAACCGCCCAATGATCCATTCCTGGATCCGACTGGTATCTGCTTGTGACGCTCAAAGCATACGATACATCGGGCCTTGTACATAACATAGCATACATGATAGATCCTATTGCGGATGCATAAGGTATCTTATTCATGCAAATCCTCTCGTCATCTGTGCGCGGACACATAGACTTTGAAAGGTTGATCCCATGCCTGATGGGAAGGTAACCTTTCTTGGATTCCGACATGCTAAACCTTTTTAGCACTCGGTCTATATATGTAGACTGCGAAAGACCAAGCAACCGTTTTGATCTATCTCTATAGATTCTAATCCCAAGGATATAGGTTGCTTCTCCCAAGTCTTTCATGGAGAAAGTTTTGGACAACCAAATTTTAACTGTCTGTAAGACTGATATATCGTTTCCTATAATTAATATGTCATCGACATATAATACTAGAAATACGACTGCACTCCCACTAACCTTCTTGTACACACAAGGTTCGTCAGGATTTTGTGAGAAATCAAACTCTTTGATTGTCTCATCAAAACGGATGTTCCAACTCCTAGATGCTTGCTTCAGTCCATATATGGATCGTCGAAGCTTGCATACTTTGGTTTTGTCAACCGATGTGAAACCTTCAGGTTGTATCATGTATACATCCACAAGCAGGTTTCCATTAAGGAAAGTTGTTTTCACATCCATTTGCCATATTTCATAATCATAATGAGCTGCTATGGCTAGGAGCCTCCCAATGGATTTAAGCATAGCTCTGGCGAATAGGTTTCGTCATAATCAATTCCTTGTTTCTGACGATATCCTTTTGCCACTAATCTAGCCTTAAAGGTAACAACATTACCTTCCATGTCGGTTTTCTTCTTGAAAACCCACTTGCACCCTATGGGCTTAATCCCTTTAGGTGTGTTAACCAAGTCCCATACTTGATTTTCGTACATGGAATCCATTTCCGACTTCATGGCTTCAAGCCATTTGTCCCTTTCTGAACTTTTCAGAAAATCTTCATAACTGATAGGTTCATCATCGCTTATGAGTAACACGTCGTTCGATTCACTTATGAGAAATCCGTATCTCTCTGGAATATTGCGTGTCCTATCAGATCTACGAAGAGGTGGTGTAATTTTAGGTTCAACTGATAGCTCATAATTATGAGTTATTGGTTGTGGGTCTAGACTAGGTGTCTCTGTAATGTCTATTGGAGTTTCTTGAACTTCATCAAGTTCAATGCCACTCCCACTGTTTTCTTGTAAAAGAAATTCTTTTTCCATAAATACAGCATGCCTTGAAACAAACACCTTTTGTTCCAAGGGATGATAGAATTGGTAACCCTTCGTTTCCTTAGAGTATCCAATAAATAGACATTTATCAGACTTAGCATCCAATTTGTCTGATACAGTCCGCTTCACATAAGCAGGACAACCCCATATCTTAAGGTGAGTTAAGTGGGGTTTCTTACTATTCCATGTCTCATATGGAGTAGTAGAGACTACCTTGGTCGGGACTCTGTTTAGCAAGTAAACAACTGTCTTAAGTGCATAGCCCCAAAAGGATTTTGGAAGAGTTGCATGATTCATCATTGACCTAACCATGTCCATCAAGGTTCGGTTGCGCCTCTCAGATACACCATTATGCTGTGGTGTATACGGCGGAGTCCATTGGGACAATATCCCATTGTCCCTAAGATAATCTTGAAACTCTTGACTCAAGTATTCACCACCCCGATCGGATCGAAGTATCTTAATACTTTTGCTAAGCTGTTTCTCTACTTCATTTCTGAACTCTTTGAATTTCTCAAACGCATCAAATTTGTGTTTCATCAAGAACACGTACCTGAATCGTGAGTGATCATCGATAATGGTGATGAAGTAGCTATAGCCTCCTTGTGCAAGAGTTGACATTAGTCCACATACATCAGTATGTATTAGACCAAGCAATTCTCCCACTGGATTACCTTTTCCGAAAAAGGGTAATTTGGTCATCTTGCCTTTCAAGCATGATTCGCATGTATCAAATGAACCGGGTTCAAATGATTCCAAAATTCCACATCGGTGTAATTCGGTCATGCGTTTCTTACTTACATGGCTAAGACGACAATGTCAAGTGTAGGAGTCTATTCGATTATCTATTCGAGCACGTTTGTTGCTAACTTCGAAATTGAAAACGTCACTAGATAAATCTAACGTGTAGATGTCATTGCACAAAGTTTCATTCCCATAAAGAACGCCATTTAAAGTTATGTAACAACAATTGTTACTAAAAGTTAAATGATAACCCTTTTCATTCAAACATAAAATAGATACAATGTTCTTTATTAACGAAGGAACAAAATAACAATTATCCAATTCTAAGATAAGTCCAGTGGGGAGCTTTAGCAAATATGTTCCGATGGCAATAGCAGCAATCTTTGCTCCATTTCCAACTCGCAGATTTGCTTCTCCTTTGACGAGTCTTCTTCTATTCCTTAGCCCCTGTATGTCATTACATATATGTGAGCTACACCCAGTATCAAGTACCCAGGTATTTGAGGAAATAGAGTGACATTCAATAATGAAGATACCTGAAGAGGATGGGGCATCGGATGCCTTATTCTTCATGGACTCAAGATAAATCTTGCAGTTTCTTCGCCAGTGACCCTCCTTGCCACAATGATGGCAAGTTCCTTTTGGTTTCTTTTCAGTCTTTTTGGCCTTTTTCTTCTTTCCTTTATTATGTTCTTTGGCCTTCCTCTTAGAACCTTTCTTCGAGGAACCAACTAACAGTACCGCCTTTTGATCCGGCTTTACAGAAGGCTCCACAGTCTTCAGCAGGTTGAGCAACTCGAGAATGGTGGTCTCTAGTTTGTTCATCCGATAGTTCATCACAAATTGTGAATAACTTTTAGGCAAACAACTCAGAATTAAGTCAATACTTAGTTCATGATCCATTGCAAAACCGAGTGTGTTCAGTCGCTCAATGTACCCCAACATCTTTAACACAAACTGCGAGGCAGAAGTGTCTTCCTGCATCTTACTGGTGAAGAGGAGTCTGGAGACTTCGAACCTTTCGGATCTCGCCTGCTCTTCAAACAACTCATGAAGATGGAAGATGATGGTATAAGCATCCATATGCTCATGCTGCTTTTGCAGCTCAGGTATCATAGAGGCTAGCATGATGCAACTCGCAAGTTCAGAATCGGTCACATGTTTCTGAGAGGCCATTAACTGGTCTGGAGTTGCACCCTCTGGAGGATGGTTAGGAAGTTGATCTTCAAGGACATAAGCAAGCTTCTCTGCCTTGAGGACAATCCTCAGGTTTCGAAGCCAGTCCATGAAGTTAGGCCCGGTCAGTTTATTGGTGTCCAAGATGGAACGTAAATTCAGAGAAGACATGATCGAGTGATTAACCTAGAAATACAAATTGAGCTTATGTGAGAAGAGTGATTAAAGAATGTATCAACATACATAAATAAAATCCTATTTATTTTTCAAATTGAATAACCCTTTTTATCAATTCGAGAGATCGTAGGAACATCTCCAAATAGGTTGATATCCAACCATAGATAAGAACCACCATGGCTGTGGCCATCAAGTTGTTCTTAGCTATGAAGGTAGGTAATTATACCGATTACACATCACATATATGTAACTATCACTTTATGCTATCAACTAATTGAATGTTTGCATAAACCATTGGGTTGTTAACTCATTAACAACTATGCAACATTATACATAGCACCCAATTGCACCTCTCTTTACATCGACCTTGGCTGTGGCACAACAAATCGATGCTCCAAGCTTAAGGCTGACCCATTAATCAAGAAATAGTTTTAATATGGTTGGAGCTCATTCAACCGTTTAGTCAGGCTTGGATGTGTCCAACAACCAAAACTAAGGATTGACCTCTGACCCCTACTATATTATTCATAAACTAATTCCATGGTTTGAACATGTTGAGGTTCAAGCCGGGCATGGATGTGTCCATCAACCCAAACGAGAAACAAAACTCTGATTCTAACCATATTAATGGAAGGTGTTGGCCTTAATATTTTGTAAGGAGTTTTGGGTCTCATCCTTTCTTTTCTAAGCACATTCATGACATTGAATTATGTCATGACTAACGATTTCCTTAATAAAGTATGTATGTGACTTAATTTATCAAGTCTCATTATTTGAATTAGGAACCGGATTTCCTAATTATAATTTCATACTTTATTTAAGGAATTATTTTGGGAAAGAATTTCCTAAATTGTCATAATCAATTTCGGAAATAATATGTTTAAGACTTTGATTTATCTAAATCAAATCTTGTTAAATTAAGAGACAAATCCCTTAATTCAACTACATATTATTTTCATGAAAATCTCATTTAAGAAAACTCTATAGGAAACCATTTTACTAATTAATTTTGGAGACAACAATATGTAAGAGCATCACCTCTTAAATCATATTTTATTCATGGATTTAATTAATTACAACAAATTATTTTCTAAGTGTGGCTCCCCGAGGCTCAGATACCCAAAGAAAAGTAATTTGTCGTAAATCCAATTTGGTCCGCTTCGGAAGCACAACCAAATTAAACATGACAATTTCATTTAAAATTGGGAAATTAAATTACAACAACTAACTTTAAATTGGACGGCTCCCCGAGGCTCAATCCAAAATGAAGAATTTTGTTGTCAATTTAAAACCCAATTCAAATTTAATTGTCAATTAATTGTCTATAAATTTGTCTAGACTTTCTTGAAAGAAAGTGCCCAAAATTGCGAGATTTCATAATAGGTTTTCAGAATAATTGTAAGTTTCCGGTACAAAGAAAACTTACATATTTCCAAAATTGGAAAATTTCTAAAATAGAAAAATTTCCAAAATTGGAAAGTTTCCAAAGATGGGAAGTTTTCACAATTATTATAAAATTTCAGAAACTAGAAAATTTCAAAAGTTTGCGAAATTTCATGAGGATTTCCAAACTTAGAAATTCCTAAATCTAAAATTTATTATAATTTGAAAGTTTCCATAATTGAAATTTTTTTCCAAAATTGAGATCATGACAAAGTTTTCCACAAAAAAATTATATGATTATGTCGAACACTAACCGACTCTGATACCACTGTTGGGACCGGGTGCATGTTGACAAGGATACAGGTTCGTAAAATTTTAAATTTTTACGTGCAGCGGAAGAATTAGCATAAAATAATTTCTCAAATTACTTTAACCACATATCTAGCATACAACCTTATGATGTGTTGACATGATCATAAATTAAAACTTTGCGGAAAAGTAAACTAATTTACTTTAATACCTCGCGTAACTCGAAGTAAGGGACGAGATCCAACCGTAGCGTCCCTTGGAAGCTCCGCCTCTATTCGCGTCCACGCCGAGTTCTCTTCGGGATGACTTCGCAAAGTCACGAGTTTTGTGCCGATGGGAACTACTAGATTCTCTAAAGGCACAACTAGAACAACAAGAGAAAAGATAGGAAACAAACCACCAAGCGACGGAATCTAAATTCCGAGAAGGAAGGAGATGTGATCCGCTTCTTCTTCTTCTTGGTTGGCTTCTCCTTGGTGTTGTTGGCTCACGGCAACCACTTGGATTGGATGGAGCACCGACCCTAGCTCTCAAGGAGGGGCGCCGGCCCTAGGATTCCCTAAGGGGCGCCGGCCCTAGGTGGGAAGGAGAAAGGAAGGGAAGAGAATAAAAGAGAGAGGGAGAGAGTTAATCTCTTGATGGCTCTATATCGATTGGAATTCAAGGCTTGCCTTTGGTTCCTTTATATAGTGGCCTCTCCCTTGCCATGTCTCTCTTTTAACGGAATTAATGGAATTAGTTATCATAAGAAATTTATCTTATAATGTTTCTTATGACTTATTCCGTTAAGCCTAGTTTTATTATAACTAACTTTATAATAAAACAAATTCTCCTCTCCTTTAATTATGGAATAAATTATATAAGAAATTTATAAATTTTCTTATTATGGAAAAATCAATTCATAATTGATTTTATAAAATTAAAATAAACCAATTCATGGATTATTTTAACTTCCATAAAAAGAATAAATTTCTATAAATTTATTTATATAAATTTCTTTATACAAATTTATTTGTCCATAATTTATAAAACAAATCGCACTAGATTTATTTTATTAATTAAACCAAATAAAATGGTTTTCTCCCCAAGTGATGGCCGGCCAAACCAAAGGGGTTTGGCACCCTCTTTGGCCAGCCAAAACAAGCCACACCAATCGCGAATTAAACTCATTTAATTCGCCCAATAAACCTTCAAAAGACTTAGCCATTATAAGCTTCCATTGCGCCTCTGATTAACTCAGATTCGACTTATTTCTCTTGATCGGAATATCCAATTTTCAACTCGTTTTAAATCACTCGAATTACTCGTAGTGCGTGTGACTAAATAGGCTTTCGATTTATGTTGGCTGTCTATAATCCACTAATTATAGAACGATCATGAGTGGCACCTAGTAGTACATCATGACCCCCAATTAATCAAAAGATCAACGGTTGACCTCAGAAAGAATTCCGAAATCCTTCAGCAGCTCTAATGAATCGTGCCCCATTCCCTTCACCACCTTATACCCACTTGGTTCAGGGCATGGTCTATTTGTGTCAGTCCCCACTAGGCTGACCACGTCACACCTAACCCAGGTAATGTCTTTCTCGTCCTTTGGATTTCTAATTACTCTCATGTATTTAAGAGACTCGTACTCTGAACATGATATGCTCTAGCCAGAGGCTTTGAGTAAGAATCCGATGATAGGCCTAGGTATACATCTCCTCGCAAGGAGTGGTGAATCCTTTGTAGGCTGTTCAAACATCTTCGGGCATTTCGGCTTATACCCAATCATCCTGGGTCCACACCTCCTTGGAGATGCTTACTTAAGATGTTAAAGTATAAGTCTCCATGACCAAGATGACTTGAACACCGCAAGTCAAAGGAACATCGCACTTAAGCTGCAGTAAGAACTTCATTGACATATCTGTATAGATATCCATATGAAGTTTTACAGCTAGTCACTCCAATGAACTAGTTCCCATAACTAGCATCCATGTTTATCTCCGGACATCCCAATGTCACCAGCCAGTGAGAATCAGCTGATTAGAGATTAACCCATGCTAATCTCAACAGAATTGATAGTGTCCGTTTTTATCAATTCATCGACTAGGGATACTTTCAATAGTTCACAATTGCACATGTATAGATAATCTCTAGTTGTGATCCCATCACAAATTCTCTTATGCTGTGAATTATATTGCAGACATTCAGTAGATGAGTTTAAGATCTTAATCTAATACACAAACATGTATACTCAAATAGTGAAATATCATTTATTAAAATAAATGTTTACAATCATAAAGCGATTGCCGTAGGATACTTCTCTCATATCACTAACAATTAACATACCCCAGAGTTCCTTTCCACTGTTGAATGGTCCCACCCGGTTCAGCTCTTCCTTGGCCATGCTGCATTGAAGTGTCTGGGTTGCTTTAGCATCAGCTTCGTTTTTTCTTTTCAAAGCGGTATCCCATTCGGTGTATGATTGTGGCACTCATTCGGCATTTTTTTGAATCTCCAAACCAGACTGGATGATTATCCACATGTCCACCTGAGTTTTCAGGTGGACTTCCATCCGACTCTTCCAGTAGGAGAAATCCTCCCCACTGAAGAGTGGTGATCTGGCAGTATTGAAGTCCTCTTGCATGGCCATTTAGGAATTATTCTGAAATAAAGATAATGAAAAAAAATATCCCAAGACTTGGTTTTGGATTAGCAGTGCAAAAAGAAGATAAAAAAATTATCGAGTGGTGTTGCACCAACCTCGATTAACGATAAAGGTTCGATTGAAAAAAAAATAAAAAAAATTTGAAGAAAAATCTGAAAAACTCTCAAATTGGTGGTTGCACCAAATTTGAGCTTCCCCGCTCTGATACCACTTGTTGGAACGAGAAAACACGATAGAGGGGGGTTGAATATCGTGAAAACGTTTCGGATAAAATTAGAGAATGTGTAGCGGAAATTTAAATAAACACAGCACATGAACTTAAGCACTTTTACTTGGTTCGGAGTCGCGGTCGGCTCCTACTCCAAGGATCACGGTCCTTGACCGTTTACTAAGGGCAATTCTATATGTGCACAAATGTTTATAGAAAAAATGTTACAGTTGTAGTGCAGTAAATAAAAATAGACTCTTCGTTACCGACGCTCGTTGTGGATCGTACTTCGGAGCAGAGGGTCATCGTCGGCGCTTGAATCTCAAGATTGGAGGTTTTCACAGCAGAGCACTTGAGTCAAAGAGCGTAGAGGCGTTGGAAAAATTGATGCCGAAGCCTTAGGGGTCGAGCCCCTTTTATACTGCTCCTGGGGGCGCCCAGGATGCTAGGGGCGCCTGACACGTGCCTTCGGATCCGAGAAATCTCATCCGAAGCTTGGTCAGAGCTTATCCCTCCAAAATCAGGCTTGGAGCTGACGGGGGCACCCGGGACACTGGGGGCGCCCCGGTTGACTTGGTCTGCTGGCTTCTCGGCTGAACTTGCTTCGATCGCTTGGTTGGCTTGGACCTAGGGCGCCCGAGGCATCCAAGGTGCCCGGGACACTGGGGGCGCCCGGGAGCTTGAGGGCGCCTAGCCCAGCTGCTGCCCCTCTCCTTTGGGGCGTTCTGAGCTGCAGAAACACGTCCCTTTGGTCCCTGCATCCAAGGTTAGTTCCACAACAAACAAGGCAAGAATATACATCAGTTTTTCAGTCGTAGCTGTCTTGGTTCTGACTTTGGGTCTCCCAAATGGAACCCTAGGTCGAACCGATGCCTACTGTTCCCTCGACGGGGAACGCGTCCTCACCTACTCCTCTCAGGAGAGTTTACCTTTTGCCAACCGGCTCCTCCGGTTGAACTTTTGCCTAGCAGTCCTTCGCCAGGTGCCTAGCAGTCCTTCGCTAGGTCTTCGGTACCAAGCAGTCCTTCGCCTGGTGGCTGGCAGTCCTTCGCCAGGGCTTCGGTACCAAGCAGTCCTTCGCCCGGTGCCTAGCAGTCCCTCGCCAGGTCTTAGACTCCTAGCAGCCCTTCGCTAGGTGCCCAGCAGCCCTTCGCCAGGTCTTAGGGTTTCGATTCCTAGCAATCCTTCGCTAGGTGCCTAGTAGTCCTTCGCCAGGACTTCTTTCTACATACTTAAGTAACATATTAGATCAAAATAACATCTTAACTTTTGAACCCTTTGCCATTATCAAAACCCAGGTTCGACTTAGGTGCTGCCTGCACCAACAGAATTTTCATCCATTGGCTCAAATCTTAAGTTTTAACAACCAAATTTAATTCACTTTCAAAGGACTCTAAAATGATATAAAGAAAATCTAGAGAGATACATTTATTCCACATCATGAAAGAATCAAGAAGCCCAAAAAGGATAAAATGGTATCTACAATGAATCTTTATTCACTCTACACTACCTAAGCATTTATTAGCAAGAACTCACTATAAAGAAAAATTTACTGCTAGAAAACATAACAATGATATTTACAATTAAATAAGAGTGTAAGAAAGAACAAACTCCACTTTAAGTTGGGTAGATAGCTCGGAGCATCCATTTCGGTAGTGGGGTGGTTTGGGTGGTCGAGAGAGCTATCCTCACATGATCAATATCATAGTGCATTGCTCTCTCCCTTATCAACTTCGCAATAGTATGTCCCGGTGGTCGGAGACAATTAAGGTGCAAAATCCACTCTCGGGGTGAATTGCTACGAGTCAAAGTAAGCTCAACTCCTCCCACTATATACTCTTTGGAAGTCTTTCCGGGAGGTTGGAGGATATTTAGTAGGAGCACCCACTCAAGAAACCTATGCCACCCTGCAAAACCATGAGAAGGAAATACCTCCCGCACGCATGCATGGTAAGAAAGAAATGAAATACAATCAGTCTCTACATAGAATGTATCAAGAAATGCATCGCATCCAATAAAATCAACCGTAGGTACCTCTATGAGATTTCCTAAAAAATTAGGAGAAATACTTACCTTGTCGTGCTGAAAAATACCTGAAGGTTCTTCAAAAGTGGATGTAACTATGGCCTCCTCCTGGTCAGGTAAAGGCTCCACCTCAGGCTCAGGTTCTGGTAGACATACAACTAAAAGAAGTGATTCTTGGGTCCTTGCTCCCACCATGCAAGTCCCTACACTTACATACCTATCCTCTGAATCTCCTGATATATCAATCAATATAGGTGATCCCTGGGCTCAGTGCAATCCCCTACACCTAATGAATCATCTCTAACTGCGAATGAATCAGATACAATCTTCAAATCTTCAGCCTCTATAGCTAATGCATCCTCAGCCTCCTCCATGCTCATGATAGAATGATCCTCTCTGGGGTGTTGTGTGAAGGGTAAAGGGACCCTTGGTTCCTCCTCTTGAGCTGAAATTTTTGGAAGTGAGTCTTGAGCAGGAATTTCTTATGGAGTAACTGTTGTATGTGCATTAATTTCACTGATTTCTTCTTGTTCTTCCACCAAAATTGCATGATCAATAGAAGAAGGACTTAGGCTTGAACTAGGGTCACTTCCAACTGATGTAGAATCCATTTCGGGGCTGATTTGAGTTGGAAAACAAGTTGCTGGAATTTTTTCAGAAAAATCAACTTTTTGAGAAGTTAGACTTGAAGTAACTTCCCTACTCCATGTAACACCCACCCCTTACGTGAGCGACGCGTTACTTTTTTTTCTTTCGTACATTATTGCATATGAAGCGTAAATATAGCAGCGGAAATAATACTAAATCATAAACATATGCAATTGGATAAATTTCTTTCTAACTAAACTACTTTAAGCATGTGAATCATAGCATAGCATATTTAACAAGAGAGTATATATTTCTACATTAAGCATGTATATCATAAAGAACTTCAACTCCAACAAGTAGTAAGCGTATCCATAAGAACTAACACATGCAATTTATAAGTAGCAACATTAAGTCCATGAGAAATAAGTTCATAAGAGTAAAGACAACAGTAGGATCGATCTGCCAAGTCACTGCCACACACACATATGCCGTCCTGTTGCTTCCCCTTTAGTTTGATCTACAACATAAGAAGGTAGACTATAAGCATAAAATGCTTAGTAAGCTCCTTGCTTACTCATAAAATCCGTACATCACATATAAGTAGAAATCTACATCATTTGACATAAACATATAACATGAATAAACACTTTAAGCATCTAAAGCACATAAGCATAAACACTTAAAACATGAATATGTGTGTCGTTATTAAGGACATATGGCATGAGTAAATACTTAAAGCACCTAACATTCGCATAATCTTTAAAACGTAATCATGAGCATAAATATTAAACATAGAATATGCAATATCATTAAACATAAACATGTGCATAAACATTAAACATAGCATATGCAATATCATTAAACATAAACATGTGCATAAACATTAAACATAGCATATGCAATATCATTAAACATAAACATGTGCATAAACATTAAACATAGCATATGCAATATCATTAAACATAAACATGTGCATAAACATTAAGGATGCTCTTTGAAAAATATATATAATATAATACTTGAACATTAACATATCATCATCATTGGGATCCCTGGCTTGCACCCATTCATCATTTGCGCGCATCCCTTCGTAGAGTGCAAGGTAGCTAATCCCGACCTACTAGGGTACTAGGCAACCTCTAGCCTAGGGACAGCTACGGTAGTCCAGAACCAAGGTCTTGCTTAGGAGCCCATCCCTTGGACCTTTTTCAAGATCCGGTACAAGCCAATACATAAAGTAAAATAGCATACATGATTCCTTTTCTTTCCATAGCAATAGTGTTCGTCATTTCTTTTCTTTTCTTAGAAATTGCTCTTTAGACATTCTTTTATTCTTAATGTCATACATGTCATGGGCATACATTCAAAACATAAATATCATCATAACTTTCAAGCATGGACATGGCATGGAGAAAAACATAATTCCATGGTACGGAAATTCATAACATGTCAACTTATCATTCATGATTCATAAAATATATAATGTTCAATTTAAAACTAAGGACAATACACCTAGGGAACTTGTTCCATTTTTTTTTCGTCTATCATGGCATAATGAAACATGGATACCTTTAATTCAACCATAATTCAACATATATTCCACTAGTCAAAACATTTAGATAGGGTTATCATGGCATGAAAACACAACACAACATCACACAACTCATACAACATGCATACATTGAATATTCTATTACAAAGAGACATCATCAAGTGAGGTAGTGACCTTAACCCATCCAAAAACCCAATTTAAGGTACTGATCATAAACTTCTAAGGTTCATATCAACATGAAAATGACAAAGAAACAAGAACAATTGATTCATACAACATGCATATAATATATATTCTAACACTATGAAATGTTAACAAGTAACATGGCATCTTTAACTCTTTTTTTCTTTTCATCTATCATGGCATAATGAAACATGGATACCTTTAATTCAACCATAATTCATCATATACTCTACTGATAAAAACATTTAGATAGGGTTATCATGACATAAAAACACAACACAACATCTTACAACTCATACAACATGCATACATTGAATATCCTATTACCAAGAGACATTATCAAGTGAAGTAGTGACCTTAACCCATCCTAAAACCTAATTTAAGAAACTGATCAGAAACTTCTAAGGTTCTTATCAACATGAAAATGACAAAACAAGAACAATTGATTCATATAACATGCATATAATACATACTCTAACACTAGGAAGCATTTAGCAAGTAACATGGCATCTTTAACTCATTTTTTGTCCTTATTTAGGGTATTAACCAAACATGTTCAGAGGAGAAAACATGGCATAAATATATATAAAACACTCGACAAAACATTAACAAGGAATTAAAACCATTAGCTAGTTAAAAAGAATACAACCATCTTCTTATGGCCAACAAGTCTATGGCTTCATGAGAGCCTTGGCCTAAACTTTTAAGGGTCTTTTGCTTCTTCTTTTTTTTCCATCATAACTCATAACTTAACATCAAGAAAACATTGGAGTCATTATATAGCATCAAACACAAACCTAGGCCATAAAACTCATGTTGGCCGAAACTTGCTCATAGGGAAAAGCTTCACGATTTTAGCAACACATCTCAAGAACATACAAGAACATGAACAAAACATATATTAACTATTATGTTGCAGGTGAGAGGAGTCTTACTCTTGTGCTAAGGATTTCCAACAAAATATATCGCCTAGAAGGAGAAAGAAAGAACTTCTTGCTCCTTGGCTCTTCCTTTGCTTCACAAACACAAAGCCTTCACTAGATCTTCTTGGAGAGAATTTTCTTGATGGAGAGGGAGCCTAGGTGATTTCGGCAAGGAGAGGATGAGGAGATGCCTTGTGGCATTTTTTCCCCATCTTTTTATAGTAAATGAAGAGGTATGCCTCTTCACTTTCCATAGTGACCCTTCCCCTTCCATGGTGACTCTTCATCTCCCATGGTGCCTCTTCATCTCCCTTATCCTCACACCTATCTACAATTTCCTTTATCCTCCTAATAGCACTCCCTTGCTAGGTGAATTGGTTACATATGCAATCTTAAGGCTTACAACATCTCTAAGGTCCAAGGTTTAATCCTTGGCACCTACATCATTTCATTTTTTTTTATTCTTTTGCAAGCCCATCTAAAGTAAGGCCCATTACATGATGTGTTATTTCTTTTATCCTCATAGGGCCCATTAGGATAACTAATGAAGTGCTATTTAAGACCCATTAGGAATTTCCACCATTTAGAGCCCATATAAGGCCTATTAACACTTACACTAAAATTCCCACAACTCTAACTATCATTCATGAATCATACTCAATATGGCTATTATTCATGCAATCCTACTCAATATTAGGGATAATATTGAAAGGAAATTTAGTGGGGTGTTACACTCCTCAAAGTGATGGCACTAACATTTCCCTTAGGATTAGGAGTAGTTTGAGAAGGTAATTGACTCGATCCTTGGGCTTGCATTTGATCATCCCACTTGCAAGTTGGCAAATATGTCTCTCAATGTTTTGTAAGGTAGCATCATTCTTTTGTTGAGTTTGTTGGTGTAGCAAAATCTATTGTTGCTGCAAAATTTGTTGCATAATCTCCTCTAACATTTGTTGTTGAGCATTAAACTCACTAGAGTTCCCAAAATCTTCTTGATTAGTATGAAATTCTTGTTGGTCTTGAAATGAAGTATTGGGTTGCTGAAAATCATAAGTAGGCTGTGAACTTTGAAAATGAGGTTGTTGGGGCTGATTAAATGGTTGGATGGGTTGTTGAAATTGCTGAAAATTAGCTTGAGAACTAGGTGGAAATTGCTGAAAATTCTGATTCTGAAAATTCTGATTTTGAGGCTGAAATTGTTGGGGCTGAAAACTCTAATTTTGAAACTGAAAATTCTGATTATATGGTTGAAAAGATTGTTGTGAAGGTTGAAAAGATTGTTGGAAAGTCTGAATTGGTTGAAATCCTTACTGATTTTGTTGAAGTTAAGGCTGAAAATTCTGATTTCCTTGCTGAAAATTCGAATAAGGCTGCTGGAAATTATGATAAGAATGCTGATTTTGCTGTTGAACTTGTTGGAAGGGTGGTTGTTGATAAAATGAATTCCCATAACTTAGATTCAGATGATCCTCCCAACCCGGATTGAAGGTAGGTGAATAGGGGTTGGTTCTTTGTTCGTATTGGCTTCCGAAACTCTCCATCCCGAATGAGTAGGAATATTTTCAATAGCTTCTGAAACTCTTCCTTGAATTTTTTTCAAGCTCTGAATATTTTCACCACCTGCAGCCCTGATCATAAAACAAACAAAAATGGCAGCAAATGTATATTTATAAATTGAAAACCCTTAGCTCACAAATCTATGTGTAGTATAGGGGTCTCAAGTCGTATTTTTCCAAGGACTAGTTAAGGATATTTAACTCAAGCTTGAATTCATCGTTTATGTTTTGGGTTTTCAAATAAGATGGGGGTTTTTGTACGATAAGGAATGAAATTGCAATAGAAACAGAATAGACTCAGCTAAAGCAGAAACGAATTAGTAAATTGCGAAAACTACACTTAACCTATTTGACAACTGAGCAATTAAATTCAAAACGATGGAATTGAAATTTAAGAACTAAAATTGAATGCATGGAACTAATTGCAGTATAGTAAAAACTAAAACAAAGTAAGATAAAGAAACTTAACTGAAGTGTAAATTGATACAAACCGAAACAACTTGAAGAAATAAGTGTTTAGAACCAAAATTTCCCTAAATTGAACATCAAATCAGTTCCTTGTCAAGATTTCCTCTTGACGTCACACAAAAGTCCAGCTAGAAACCCTCTAGCTCGAAAACCAGCGAAGAACCACTCCCGAGATCAGTTTGCAATTGACTTGCGCATATTGGTCTTCCTGATCGGTCACTGGACCGATCAAGACTTCTTCTGATCGGATTGGAGACCGATCAGAAGCGTGTCTGTCCGATCACAGAGAACGATCAAAAGCTGGAATCAGTCCCTGATCTCTTCCTTCTCGATTGGCTGGATGGTGATCGCGCTCAGAAACTCTCAAAAGCCTTCAGAGAATCCCTCTACTTGCTTCGACAGCTCCGGACGACCGAAACCAGCGATCAACAAGGATCGATCGGCAAGAACAACAGCTCCGGCAAAACCCTCACCTGATGCTTTCCAGAGACCAATTTTGATTAGCAAACTAAATAGAAAGTATACCTCGATGATTCAAAACCTTGAGAAGAAACGGATCTGATGTTGGTCGCGCGGATCGAAGAAGAAACTTAAAGAAAAATGATGAACAGAGAAGAAACTTGAAGAAAAATGATGAACAGAGAAGAAACTGATGAACTCGCGACTCTGCGACCCCGAGCTGGGAGAGGGAATTCCTAATTAAACTTATCCCATTTAAAATTGAATGGTTGTGATCATCCCCGCCTCATCCAACGGTCCGATCGACTTGGATTGAGTCCAAACCTTCCAGATCTCCATCAATGGTCAGGATTTGCTTCTCCTCATGGATCGATCAGATCTGCAACGGATGGCTCAGATCTCCCTGCCTCTTGAATGGATGGTTTAGGCTCCTCTTAAGCTTGATCCAACGGTCAGATGACTTCTAATTTGGACCAAAACTTCAGATCTTGATTTATGGTCATGATTAACTCTATCTTGGGCTCGGATTGATCAGAAGCTAGTAGATGGCTCAAATCTCACCATTTCTTGATTAGACGACCCACATTCTTCCAATGCTTGATCATCTTGATCCGAATCCAATTCTGACTCAAACTCGATCCAATCTGATCTAGGTCCATGATCATTCAAAGCCTACAAAATTAGATTCAAATTTTAATGCCAAAATATCTCAAATATAAAAGGATTTTCATCCAAAGCTAAAATAGCAATAATTCATGGAACCAAGTGTAAATACAAGATTAAGAATGTAAAAAGGGATCAAAACATGGATTTGAGAGCCTAATTTGATCAACAAAATGGTAATTATCAGTTGGTCGGGTGAGGACGAGTGCTGAGTGACTATACTTGGGGCTGAAACCCTAGGTTTAGGGTTTGGGTAATCGACTGATGCTTGGATCAGTCGATTGGTAAAAGTCACAGAAAGATCAATCGACTGGTGTTGGCTGAAATTTAAACGTTGGACTGTAACGTTCGAGTTCGAGTGGACCAGTCGACCAGTTGACTAGTGTTGGCACCAGTCGACTGGAAATGGCTATTTCAGGGATGAGCTCTATTTAAGAGAGCTCAGTTTGGCTGAGCATAGGTTGACGAAATAAGCTTGGGTAAACCTTATTAGTAGTCTACCAAGCTCAGGTGTGTGTGCAAGTGTTGTGGCGAGATTTCTCCACCCACAAGGAGCTACACGAGCTAGCTGGAGGCTTTCGAGGGAGTCATCCACCGACGGATTGGGATTGTCCACCTTATGGGCACCCGTGGAGTAGGAGCCTTATCTCCGAACCACGTAAATCCTTATGTTTGCGGTTTGATTACCTTTTTGTTAGTTTAGATTATTTTGAATTCCGTTGCACACTAACAAAGTGTAGGAAGAACAACGATTGAAGTGAGTGAACGGCTATTCACCCCCCTCTAGCCGCATGATCAAATCCCAACACTTTTGTGATCCAATTTGCACCTGACATAATCCAAATCAAAGTATCCTACAAGATCAAAGGTTTTCGTTCTAGGATGTCAAAAACCTACACTTTGAGTTCTTTGAGATATCGAAGAATCTGTTTGATTGCACATAAATGTGACTCCTTGGCACAAGATTGATATCTTGCACACATACCCATGTCAAATAATATGTCGGGTCTACTAGTTGTGAGATAGAGGAGACTACCTATAGCACTACGATATACCTTTGGATCAACTTCTTTACCTTCAATATCATCGTCTAATTTTGTGTTAGTTGCCATAGGAGTAGATATTTTTTTGTCATTTTCCACTCAAAATTTCTTGATGATTTCTTTTGCATATTTTGATTGATGAATATATATGCCATCTTTTGTTTGTTTAATTTATAGTCCTAGGAAAAATGTTAATTCGCCTACCAAGCTCATTTCGAACTCACTTTCCATATGATTTATAAACTCATTTAGATAGTATTTATTTGTGGATCCACAAATAATGTCATCTATATAGATAATATCTTCCCCAGTCTTCTTTGAAAATAAAGTAGGGTCAATTTTTCTTCTATGAAATCCTTTGGACACTAAAAATGTTGACAAGCTTTCATACCAAGCATGAGGTGCTTGTTTCAGCCCATACAAGACCTTTTTAAGCTTATATACGTGGTTTGGAAATTTTAAATTTTCAAATCCTCTGGTTGCTTAACATAGACTTCTTCCTTGATAAAACCATTTAGAAATGGTGATTTTACATCCATTTGATACAACTTAAACTCTTTATGAGCGGCAAATGCAAGCATCATCCTAATAGACTCTAATCGAGCTACCAGTGTATAAGTTTCATCATAATCCAACCCTTCTACGTGATTAAAGCCTCTAACAAGCAATCTATCTCTGTTTCTCACAATCATTCCCTTATCATCAAGTTTGTTCCTAAAACCCCGCATTGTATCAATAATTGATTTTTCTTTGGATCTAGGAATTAAATCCTAAAACTTAACTTCTCTCAAATTTAGATAATTCATCTTGCATTGCTAAGATCCAATCTTGATCAAGGCATCATCTATGGTTTTTGGCTAAATTTGGGAGATTAAGACTATTTGACTACCTTTATTTAAAAAATAGGATCGAGTTCTTGTCCCATGTGTAATATCCCCCACTACTTGCTCTAAGGGATGATTTGTACTTGTTCTAGTGGGTCTTGATTCTTAAGTTGTAGTGATCACATTCTCAAGTGGTAATTCAACTATACCTTCCTTTTCACTCTCTTCTTCCTCATGATTGTTTTTCTCTTCTAAGGTTAATTTTTCGAATTCAAATTGTAAGCCATACTCTATTGCTTTATTAGGACTTGAAGTTGGATTTTCTTCAAAGACCACATTTAGATATTCTTCAACTGTTTTAGATCTCTAGTTGTAAACTCTATAGGTTTTTCCATGAGTAGAGTACCCTATAAGAATACTCTCATCTACCATGCTGAGAATTTTACTAAGTGATCTTTGTTGTTTAAAATATATACTTTACATCCAAACACTCTAAGATGTTTAATCGTGGGAGGTTTTTCAAACCACAACTCATGAGGTGTTTTGTCCAAAAATCTATGTATTAGGGTTCAATTTTGCACATAACATGTCATATTAATTGCTTCGACCCATAGATAGCTATGGATTGAATATTCATTTAATATACTCCTTGCGGCCTATTTAAGACTCTATTCTTTCTCTCAACAACTCCATTTTATTATGGTGTCCTAGGGGTAGAGAATTTATGCTTATATCAATTTTGCAAGCAAAAATTTTCAAATCTCTCATATTCAAATTCACTTCCATGATCACTTCTTAATTTATTTATTTTTAAATTTTTCTCATTTTCTACTCTTCTAAAAAAGTAATCAATGTTTCTAAGGTATGATCCTTATTTTTCAAGAAAAACACCCAAGTGTATCTAGTAAAGTCATTCATCACAACTAAGCAATATCTACTATCATTCAATGAGACATGCTTACTATTATCAAATAAATCCATGTGTAGTAGTTCCAATGTGGTTGAGATAATCAAATTAGTTTTACCTTTGTGGGTAGCATTAATTTGCTTACCCATTTGATATGCATCACATAATTTGTCCTTTTGAAACTTCAATTATGCTCATCCTTGCACCAACTCTTTCATTGATAGTCTTTTAATATTCCTCATGTTAGTGTGACCAAGTCTTCGATGCCAAAGCTAAGTCTCTTCTTCGTTAGACATTAGACACTTAGCAAACGTATTAGTGACACCAAATAGTTCGACTTGATTAATATTCTTCTTTCTATGGCCAATAAGCATAATAGTATTACGTTCACTATGTTTAATTAGACATTGAGATGAGTTAAACTCAATTCTATATTCTAAATCACATAGTTGATTAACACATAGAAGATTGAAGGTCATATCTTTCACTAATAAGATATTCTTAATTACAAATTATTCAAAAATTTAAATGTCTCCTACTCCAATAACTTTTCATTGACCATTATTACTAAAAGAAATGGTATATTTATTTTTGTTCTTGAGTGATGAGAATTTTGATTAGTCCCCTGTCATGTGCCCAGAGCATTCACTATCAATAAACCATGTTGTTGGAGCTCTCACTTGGTGCATGCCTATTTAAACACGATGAACTAAATGATTTAGTACCCAAATGTTGGGTCCAATAGCATCGACAATATATTGCTTGGGTACCCAAACTTGCACAGTCTTAATTTTTGAAACATTATTTCTACTAGTGAGAGACATAAAACTAACTTCATTGTGCTTTAATTTATACCCTAATCTTGCCTTGTTATAAACCGCCCTTTGACCTCCTAAGATCATGTCCAAATATTTAGTACTTGAGGTAAATTTTTCCAATAAACTTCTAAGATCCACTACTTGCAATTTCAAAGATACATTTTTCTTTTTGACCTCATCAAATTTGGTATCACAAATTTCATGGTGCATACATGTTTCACATAGCATAGGATCAACTTTAAGTGATTTCAATTTATTTTGTAGTTCTTTAACTCTAACTTTTGATCTAGATACATTTGTTATGCATTTAATGATTGTTGGTGCAAGTTTCATCAGTGATGCCCTCCTCTGAGTGTTTCAATGTTTGACAATATGCTTAAGTCAGTGATACATTGAACAAGGGAAGGGTAGTCAAGAAAACTGGACCAAAGTGAACCAAAGTCCTAGTTAACCTAGGCACGAAGTCCTGGTTCGAAGAATTGGGCACTAAGTCCTGATCATGGATTGGGCACTAAGCCCTGGCCGAGGGCTGGGCACCTAAGACCTGACCGAGGGTTGGACACGAAAACCTGGTTGGACACGAAAACCTGGTTCGAGGAATTGGGCACCAAGTCCTGGCCGAGGGTTGGGCACCGAACACCTGACCGAGGGTTGGGCACCGAAGTCCTAGACCTAGGGTTTAAGCATGAAGTCTTGGTCTGAGGGATTGAGCAACTTAGCTGAGCGATAACTAAGGACAGAAGTAGAGACGGGTCAAGGTTCGGACGTCTCTGTTGGTGCAGAAAGCACCAAAGTCAAACCTGTGTTTTGATAATGGCAACAGGGTTCAAAAGTTAAGTTTTAGTTGTGATCTAACAAGTTACTCCAGTGTGCAAGAAAAGCCCTAGCGAAGGACTACTAGGCATTGGCGAAGGAATGCCAGAGTAAAAAGCCCTAGCGAAGGACCGCTAGGCACTGGCGAAGGAATGCCAGAGTCAAAAGCCCTAGCGAAGGAATGCTAGGCACCGAGCGAAGGGCAGCTCGGCAACCAAGACCTGACAAAGGACCGTCAGGCAAAAGTCCAACCAAAGGACCGGTTGGCATCAGGTAAATTCTCCCGAGAGGAGTAGGTGAGGATGCGTTCCCCGTCGAGGGAACAGTAGGCGTCGGTTCGACCTAGGGCTCCATTTTGGAGACCAAAGTCAGAACCAAGACAGCTAAGGCTGTATAAACTAACAGATTAATGCTTTATATTGTATTCGGACTAACCCTGGATGCAGGACCAAAGGAACGTGTGTCTGCATCTCAGAGAGCCTCAAAGGAGTGAGGTAGCAGCTGAGTAGGGCACCCTGAGTGTCCAGGGCGCCCCCAAGGTGAACAAGAAACAAGAGAAGCAAGAATGAGCTTCGACTGACTACTGGCCGGGGCGCCCTCAGCAGCCGGGGCGCCCTCAGCAGCAAAGCGCCCCGCACCTATGCCAGCGAAGCTGATCAACTCTATCCAGCCGAGAAGACCGCGCGGAAAAAGTCAAGCAAGGCGCCCTCAGCGACCAGGGCGCCCCCAGGGTCAAACCTCATCCCTATTCTGGTGGGATAAAGCTTGACCGAGCAAAGTGCGGATCGCTTGACACATGGCAGGGCGCCCCCGACGTCCAGGGCGCCCCTAGGTGCTATAAATAGCCCCCAACGCCCAAGCTTCCAAACACAACTTCTGAATCAACTCTTCTACACGCTTCTGCACTCGCGCCTCGCCTCGGAGTCATTCCAACTCGTGCCGACGACGTCCCGCTGCTCAGATAAAGTCGATTCACCCCGGACGTCAGTAAAATAGTTATTTTAACGTTTACTGTACTTAATTCTAAATCTGTAATCTTTTGTTAACGACTTTGCGCCTGATATAGTATTGCCCAAAGTAAACGGTCAACGACCATGGGCCTTGGAGTAGGAGTCGACCCAGGCTCCGAACCAAGTAAAAACGACTGCGTCTCTGTGTTATTATTGTTTCTTATTTTCTGCTGTGCACCTGCTCTTAATTTTCCGAAAAACGAATACCGATATTCACCCCCCCCCCTCTATCGGTTCTATCGATCCAACAAGTGGTATCAGAGCGGGGAAGTTCAAACCTGGTGCAACCACCAGTTTGAAATTTTTTTCGGATCTTTATTTTTTATTTTTTTTTATTTTCGTTAAATAGTTCGTTTGATTTTTTTCGTTAAGCGAGGTTGGTGCAACACCCCTCGTTATTTTATTCATCCAGCACTACTAATCCAAGACCTAGTCTTGGAAAATTTGTTTTCTGTTAAGTTTTCTGTTTCAGATTAAATGGCCATGCAAGAAGGTTTTAGCACCGCCAGACCTCCACTGTTCAGTGGAGAAGACTTTTCTTATTGGAAAAGTCGCATGGAGGTCCACCTGAAAACTCAGGTGGACATGTGGATCATTATCCAGTCCGGTCTGGAGATCCCAAGAAACGCCGAAGGACTTCCTCAAAGCTATTCAGAATGGGACAATACCCTCAAGCGCAAAATAGAAGCCGATGCAAAAGCAACACAAACCCTACAATGCGGCCTGACAAAAGAGGAGCTGAACCGCGTGGGCCTCTTCAACAGTGCCAAGGAACTTTGGGCAAAACTGATCGAGCTGCACGAAGGGACATCTGATACTCGGATCAGTAAGAGGGATCTGCTTTTGAACAAACTCTACACCATCTAGATGGCCGATAACGAAACAGCAGCCCAACTCCACGCACGAATCCAAGAGTTGATGAACGGTCTTCACACAATAGGTCACAAGGTCGAAAACCGTGACCTGATAAGGTATGCTCTAAACGCCTTCCCTAGAAACACCTTGTGGGCATCTATGGTAGATGCTTACAAGGTATCAAGGGATCTTTCTAAAATAAAGTTAGACGAATTATTTTCCGAATTAGAACTGCACGAACAAACTAACTCCAATATGGTCGAGAAAGGGATTGCTTTGCAGGAAAATCTGGAAAATCAATAAAGAAGAAACCACAAACTGAACCTGAGTCTAACTCAGACTCAGATACAGATGATGAAGGAGAACAAACTAAGCTGGTCCGACTAGCCCGAAGCTATTACAAAGAGCTTAAGAACCAAACCACCGATGGAAAGCCGGCCGAAGAAAGGACGAACCAACTGAACCCGTAAACAAGCCCAACGTGACCTGCTATGAGTGCAAGAAAAAGGGCCACTACAAGTCAGAGTGTCCTAGTCTAAAGGAAACTAAAAAGACGAGAAGAAAGAAGGCACTGCAAGCAACCTGGGATGAATCTTCCTCCGAAGAAGAAGAAGAGGCACCCCAGTCCAACCTTCTAGCCCTAACCGCCTCAGAAGAAGTCGGAACCGAGTCAGAGTCAGAACAAGACGACGGCAAGCTGACCTTCTCAGAAGATGGCGAAATCAAGGTGAGTGGTTTCAATAGAAGTCATTTAAATGGTTTAATTTCATACTTGTCTCGAGATTTGGCGAAAGCCAATCTCCGAATCGAGTCCCTCCGACAGGAAGTAAAACTCCTGAAAGAGGGAGCTGACTCTGAACCCTCAACCGAGAAAGTTCAAGAAGGAACTCCTACTCAAGTTGAAAAACTTGAGAAGGAGAACTCCTCACTGAAAACTCAGGTTAAGGATCTATGAGTGGCTTTAGAGCGATTCACTTCTGTGTCCAAGGGTCTTGACATGATCCTTAGAAAGAAGAAGTCCGTTCTAAATCGATCCGGACTTGGCTATAGAACCAAATCCCGATAAAGATCTTACCTTGATGTACTGAATCAGTCCAGTGGTAAAATTCAGGCATGGGTACCCAAACTGTGCCTGAACAAACCAACTGGATCAAATCAGTATTGGATTCCCAAGGACAAGATTCACATCTTGCCTAACCATCACCGCGGCTTTAGTCGAGGGGGAGCCAAACTGAAATCTATATTTATTGTTAGATGAGAATTAATATTTGCCTGAAATATGATTGTTTGTTTGTTTATTTAATTTCTGCAATTAACCATGCTTAGACTTAGGTTAGCTTAAGGACTAAACAAACATAACTGAAACTTGAAAACATAGTATTGGGTGGAGGTGAGATGATAGTACATTAGGGAAGCCAATTTGGCGGAACTAGCCGAAGCTACCGATCCAAGACCCAAACTAGTTAGACCAGAAATTTTTCAAAGAATAATTTTGAAAATGAAATTTTATTAAAAGACTTTGTCAAGGAAAGGGTGGATGATCCCATAAGGCTACGGCCAAAGAAGGCCTAGTGCCTCGCCAAGACCTGGAAGCCAATTTCTGAAATTAAAATTAAAATTATTTTTTGTCAAATTCAAATCTAACATAAAATTTCAGTTATTTATAGATTTAAACATCTTTTCAATTTCAAAATTAATTAAGTATTCAAAATCAATTAAGTTTTCAAAATTAATCAAAATTTTCAAAATAATCTTAACTATCAAAACTGTCTCACGAAACCTATAAGGCTAACGTGATTGAAAACCCTAGATTTGGGTGAGACAGACTAGGCAGTGAAACTCAATTTAAGCAATTCCTGACTCTAGTTGGATCCAAATCAAGAAAACTCTTTATGTGTAGGAACATAAAGATTTGGACCAATGGATGTTGGATAGCGGTTGCTCCAGACACATGACTGGAGATAAATTGAAGTTCACCAAACTCAAGTTCAAAAACCTAGGCTCAGTGGCATTCGGCAATAATGCTACACTCAAGGTAATTGGGTCAGGTAATATTGAACTTAAATCCGATTTCATTATCAAGAAGGTTCTATTGGTTGAAAACTTTAATTTTAACTTGCTTAGCATAAGTCAATTGTGTGATTCTGGTTATATAGTTACTTTCAATAATTCTGACTGCCTAATTAGAAATGTACAAAACTCAGAAATCATGCTTAAGGGCACTAGGAAAAACAATGTATACACTATAAACCTTCCCCTTGTACCCAAATGTATGTTAACACAATTAGAACAATCAAACCTCTGGCATTGGAGATTAGGTCATACAAATCTGAGAACAATCTCAAAAATTACCCAACTTGGCTTAATCAAAGGTATTCCCAAAATTAAAAATAATGAAAACCTAATATGTGAATCTTGTAAACAAGGTAAACAAACCAAATCCAATCACAAACTAACCCAATCTGATTTAACTCAAACTACACTTGAGCTCCTACACCTTGACCTGTTTGATTCACATGGAGCCAAGTCACTAAGCCCCCCAACAAAATGGGATAGTCGAGCGAAGGAATAGAACATTACAAGAAGCCGCTGGGGCTATGCTCAATGAATTTAATCTAGCAAACCAATTTTGGGCAGAAGCGATTAGTACGGCTTGTTATATCCAAAATAGGGTTTTGATTAACAAGCGACACAACAAAACCCCCTATGAACTCTACTACCATAGGCTCCCAAACCTACACTACCTAAGGGACTTTGGATGCAAAGTACATATCCTAAACATCAATGACTATTTAGGAAAATTTCAGTCTAAGTCAAACTCAGGTATCTGTTGGATCGTGAAAACCGATAGAGGGGGGGTGAATATCGGAAATCGTTCTTTTTCGGAAAACTAAGAGTAAGTGCACAGCGGAAATAAAAATAAGAGACACAGCACAAAGACACAGTAATTTTTACTTGGTTCGGAGCCTGTGTCGTCTCCTACTCCAAGGCCCACGGTCGTTGACCGTTTACTTTGGGCAATTCTATATTCGCGCAAATAGGTTAAACAATTTAATTACAAAATGAGTGCAATAAAATATAATAAATTAAGTACGCTCTTCTTTACCCACGTCCGGAGTAGGTCGACTCTTTCGGGGCAGCGGGACATCGTCGGCTCGAGGTGAAGCGTTTCTGGAGCAAGGCACGAGCGTAGAAGAGCTTTGAGGCGTTGAGAGAATTGATATTGGAAGCCTGGGGTCGAGGGCCCTTTATATAGGGCTAGGGGGCACCCGGGACATCGGGGGCGCCCCCCACGTGGCCTTTGATCCGCACAGATCTCGGTCAGCGTCTATCCTTTGGATCCGCTTTGACCGGGGCGCCCGAAGCGCTCGGGATGCCCGCATTGACCGGGTCAAAGTTCTATCTTCTTGGCTTCTATGGCTTCTTAGTTCGAAGTAAGCGCATGGGGCGCACGCAGCGCAGGGGGCGCCCGGGAGCAGCGGGGGCGCCCGGGAGCACGGGGGCGCCCCGCCCAGCAGCTTTTCGAACCCTTCTTCTTTTGATGTGTTTTGTATGTACCTTGGGGGCGCCCGGGACACTCCGGGCGCCCTACTCAGCCTTTGCCTCTCTCCTTTGAGGCTTTCTGAGCTGCAGACACACGTTCCTTCGGTCCTGCATCCAGGGTTAGTCCAAAACATAATGCAATAAAATATTTATTTGTTCATACAGCCTTAGCTGTCTTGGTTCTGACTTTGGTCTCCAAAATGGAGTCCTAGGTTGAACCGACGCCTACTGTTCCCTCGACGGGGAACGCGTCCTCACCTACTCCTCTCGGGAGAATTTACCTGATGCCAACCGTTCCTTTGGTTGGACTTTTGTCTGACGGTCCTTTGTCAGGTCTTGTAAACTGGCAGTCCTTCGCCAGTTACCTAGCAGTCCTTCGCTAGGGCTTCGTTGCTGGCAGTCCTTCGCCAGTGCCTAGCAGTCCTTCGCTATGGCTTGATGCTGGCAGTCCTTCGCCAGTTGCCTAGCAATCCTTCGCTAGGGCTTTCTTTCCTGGCATTCCTTTGCCAGTGCCTAGCAGTCCTTCGCTAGGGCTTTTCCTGCACACTTGATTAACTTGTTAGAAAATAAGAAAGACTTAACTTTTGACCTATGTTGCCATTATCAAAACACAGGTTTGACTTAGGTGCATTTCTGCACCAACAATCTCCCCCTTTTTGATTTATGGCAACCCTAGTTCAAAAAGTTAAGTTTAAGTAAAACATGAAAAAGTTTTATCTTTTGTTCCCTCCCCCTGGAGGGAATCTCCCCCTAGATTTTTCAAAAATTCGTGGGGTAAAAAAAAACTTTACTTGTACTTGAAAATCTTTTTGAAAATGTTTGCTTAAGTAAGAATTTCAGTTTTGAATATAATTTTGAAAAACTTTAGAGTACTTAAAAATTTTGACAATCTTAAGTGTGAACCTTTTGAAAAGCTAGAGTACTCAGGAAAATTTTGAAGGCTTGAGAAAAAATCTTGCAGCTAGAGTACTTAGCAACATTTTAAGAAATTTTGAAACTTGAGTACTTTAGGCAAAATTTTGAAAGAAATTTTGAAGCTGGAGTACTTTAGGAAACATTTTTGAAAGTTTTAAGAACTTAAGTACTTCTTCAAAAAGTTTAAGCTTTTGAATAAGGGAAAATATATTTTTGAAAAAATTTTATCCTCTCCTTTTTGAAATTAAAAAAAAAATTCTTTTTCCTTTCCTATCTCTCCCCCTTTGCCATATATCAAAACAAATAAATATAGCATGAATAAACGAAAGAAATAAGAATTTGTTGTACTGAACCAATTCATAATTAGATTTACACTAAGTCAATCAATTTTCTCTGTAGGGACCTGTCTAACCCATTTAGCTACTTACTAACTGTTATAAATAGTAGTTTTTGCTAGGGTTAGTCAAGTTAAGTGTTTCTGTTCAAGTTAGATTTTCTAAACTTGACACTTAACTAGATTGCTGTTTAAGTTGTATTTAGTGCCCCAATTGCTGCAGATGCACTGACTTAAAGCATCTTGAATTAAGGCAAAGACCTAAGCATCTCAACCCTTTCTAGGTTATCAATCAAAAGTACCCTAACTGTGAGATGCTGGCTTCTAAGTCTATAGGTGCATGCAGTTCTAGAGTTAGGGCCTAGGCTAAGTCCATTTTCGAAAAAGCCCTAGTTTTTAAAGGGGGTTGTTTTGCAATAAAACTAAGAGAAAAAAGTGAAACCTGATTTTGAAATCAAGTAAAGTAGTTTTTCAAAATCTATTTTTAGAAAACTGATTTTTGAAATCAAGTAGAGGAAAAAAATTGAGATACTCTATTCTACAAAGCACAATCCTAACTGCAAAGAGAACAAGTACTCATAAACTGGTCAACAGAGAATAAAGCAAATAATCAAGGTTCAAATGCAGTCAAACAGTCAAACCCAAGTCAACCCTACTGAGTAGGGGCAGTCAAATAGATACAATACTAAGTGAATCTAAGACGAAGGACCGGGATGATCGGAGGAGCCTGGCTGCCAGGATCGAAATAGGGTCATCATCTCATGATACTCTGCCTCTCTGGCCTCCCTCTTGGCTCGAAGTGCGCTCATGTAACTGTTGTAGTAGACCAGATTTGTCTCCATTTCTTCAGCGTGATTGGCCTCCACTTCCTCTCGGAGGCTCTGTACGTGGGTCTCTAGCTGAGTCACTCGGTCGTAAAGTGTCGGTGGAGCGGGCTCATCTATGTGCGCTCGGGCTGCTGCTGCTAGATCTCCGACGTCGACTTCAACCTCCTCGTCTGAGTCGACTGGTGCTCCGGCCTGCTGTCGTCGCCAACTAAGAACCCCGGTGGCCGACACCTCTAGACCCGCTAAGGAGAAGTTCCTAAATCCGATTTCGTCAAAGTCGGTCATAGTGGTTATTTCACCCAAGGTTACATCACGACCGTGGTGATGAAGGAGGGACGTGATGATGTGGCAGTATGGTGTGCGTACTCGTCCCTGGGTCGTGACTCTGGACGCATGCAGAATGGTATGAAATATATGGAGTCCAATGTCTATGTCAAGGTGGTGGACCAGGGCATAAAGAAGGAAAGCATGAAAGGGTCTCATAGTCCCTAGGTCTCGAGTAGAGAGTGGTAGGATGCAGCGGACCAGAACTCTATACAAGGCATAGTTCTGGGCCTGAAGTTCAACAGCTAGGAAGCGTCTATTTGCGGGGAGGTCTGCCCTAAAGAAATAGGAGTGAATGGTATCTAGGGTAATATCTAAGTAGGGGGGATCAAATGGGGGGTTCCTAGGAGGATAACAGCAGAATGTGGACTATGAGGGTCGCAGTCCTAGGAAGCGGTTTAACAGAGTAGGGGTGATGGTTAAAGGAATCCCTTGGACAGTGGTGTGAAACATAAGATTATCTTGTCGAATAATATTATTGTAAAACACTGCACATAGGGTTTCATTTATGGTATGTTTGCAGAAGACAAGATTATCCAGTTGATAGAAATTGATGATGTTCATGGCGACAGGGCATGATTGGGTAAAAAAGTGCCTATTGAGATAACTCGTTTTAATAGGCTTGTAGACTGTTTGTGCAAACTTATTGCATAACTCTAGATTAGGAAATCTAGGATCGGGACTAGGTTGGGCACCGGGGTTGGCCGGGTTCGGTCGGCGTCATTGAAGTTAAAGGAGTTAAAGAAAAGAATAAAGATATTGCATGAAGTAAATTTGAACGCAATAAAAATAATTAATCATACCGGAAGGCTCGGGGAGGCATTGTCGAGGAAGAGGACTTGCAAGGTCTTCTTGAAGAATAAGAAGTGGAGAAGAAGGTTGATTTTGGTGTGGGAAGGGAAGGGGAATTCGGTTGCCTTTTATAGACAAACTCATGGGGGCGCCCGGGAGCTTTCGGGCACCCTGGTCAGGGTTACTACTAGGGGCAGTGTGAAGGACTGGTTGGGGGCGCCCGTGACAGTCCGGGCGCCCTCAAACAGAGAGCTTATGCAACTTTTGCTGCGTTGGAGTTGATGGGGGCGCCCGCGTGGTTTCGGGCGCCCTGTTCAAAAGCACTAGCAGCTTTTTGACTAGGGAGTAGAGAAAAGTATGGGAGGGGGCACCCGCGTGGTTCCGGGCGCCCCGAATAGGGTAGGTAGAGTCAAATTTTTGTCTTGTCTACATTTAACCATGGTTTGAATTGACGGTTTTGACTGTGGTTTGACTGCGTTAATCATGTTTTGACCTCGTTTACCTTGGTTTGACCATGTTTTGACTGCTTTGACCATGGTTTGACAAATACAAGATTATCTCATCGTATAGGTATTAACAGAATTTTTAATTGAGTCTTAATCCTACTGTCTCACCCAAATCTAGGGTTTTCAATCACGTTAACCTAATAGGTTTTGTGAGACAGGTTTTGATAGTTTTGAAAGTTTATTTAAAGATAATTAAATTTTGAAAACTTAATTAATTTTGAAATTTTTGAAAAGATGTTAAGATCTACACTTAGCTGAAATTTTGTGTTAGATTCGAATTTGACAAAAATTAATTTGAATTTGAATTTCTAAAATTGGCTTCCAAGTCTTGGCGAGGCACTAGGCCTTCTTTGGCCGAAGCCTTATGGGATCATCCACCCTTTCCTTGACAAAGCCTTTTAAAGAAATTTCATTTTCAAAATTATTCTTTGAAAAATTTCTGGTCTAACTAGTTTGAATTTTGGATCGGTAGCTTCGGCTAGTTTCACCAGTCTAAAGAGATCAAGTGAACTTGATCTTATTAGAATTGGTTTCCCTAATGTACTATCATCTCACCTCCACCCAATACTATGTTGTCAAATTTCAGCTAAGTTTGTTTGGTCCTTAAACTAGCCTAAGTCTAAGCATGGTAATTGCAGAAATTAAATAAACACAAACAATCAAGCAATTTAAATCAATAATAACAAGTTTATCTAATAATGAAAATAGTTTTCAGTTTGGCTCCCCCTGGACTAAAGCCACGGTGATGGTTGGGCAAGATGTGAATCTTGTCCTTGGGGATCCAATACTGATTTGATCCAGTTGGTTTGTTCAGGTATAGTTTAGATACTCATGCCTGAATTTTACCTCTGGACTGATTCAGTACAGCAAGGTATGATCTTTGCCGAGATTTGGTTCTATAGCCCAATCCGGATCGATTTAGAATAGATTTCTGTTTTCCAAGGATCATGTCAAGACCTTTGGAACCAGATGTAAATCGTTCTAGTGCTGATCTAAGATCCTTAACCTGAGTTTTCAGGGAGGAGTTTTCCTTTTCAAGTCTTTCAACTTGAATAGGAGTTCCTTCCTGAACCTTCTCGGCTAAGGGTTTAGAGTCAGCTCCCTCTTTCAGGAGTTTTACTTCCTGTCGGAGGGATTCGACTCGGAGTTTGGCTTTAGCCAAGTCTCGAGAAAGAAATGAAATCAACTCACTTAATTGCAATCTATTAAAACCAGTTACCTTTATTTCTCCGTCTTCTGTGAAGGTCAGCTCGCCATCCTCTTATTCTGATTCTGACTCGACTTTTTCTGAGGCGGTCAGAGCTAGGAGATTGGACTGAGGCGCCTCTTCTTCTTCTTCTGAGGAAGACTCATCCCAGGTTACTTGTAGCGCCTTCTTTCTTCTCGTCTTCTTGGACTCTTTCAGATTTGGACACTCTGTTTTGTAGTGGCCCTTTTTCTTGCACTCGTAGCAGGTCACATTAGGCTTGTTCGCGGGTTCAGCTGGTTCGTCTTTTCTTCGGCCGGTTTTCCTTTTATTGGTTCGGTTCTTCACCTCCTTGTAGTAGTTTCGAGCGAGCCGGACCAGCTTAGTTTGTTCTCCTTCTTCGTCTTCTGAATCTGAGTCAGAGTTAGACTCGGGTTCAGGTTCAGGCTTCTTCTTCGTTGTCCTTCCAGTTTTACCTGCAATGAAAGCAATACCTTTCTCGACCATATTTGAGTTAGTTTGTTCGTGTAGTTCTAGTTCGGAAAACAATTCATCCAATTTTATTTTAGAAAGATCTCTAGAGACCTTGTATGCATCTACCATAGATGCCCACAAGGTGTTTCTAGGAAAGGCGTTTAGAGCATACCTTATTAGGTCACGGTTTTCAACCTTGTGACCTATTGTGTGAAGACCGTTCATTACCTCCTGGATTCGTGCGTGGAGCTGGGCTGCTGTTTCGTTGTCGGCCATCTTGATAGTGTAGAGTTTATTCAGTAGCAGATCCCTTTTGCTGATCCTGGTGTCCGAAGTCCCTTCGTGCAGCTCGATCAGTTTTGTCCATAGCTCTTTTGCACTGTTGAAGGGGCCCACTCGGTTCAGCTCTTCCTTTGTCAGCCCGCATTGTAGGGTTTGCGTTGCTTTTGCGTCGGCTTCTATCTTGCGCTTTAGAGTGTTGTCCCACTCCGAGTAGCTTTGTGGAAGTCCTTCCGCATTTCGGGGGATTTCCAGACCGGACTGGATAATGATCCACATGTCCACCTGAGTTTTCAGGTGGACCTCCATGCGACTTTTCCAGTAGGAAAAGTCTTCTCCACTGAAGAGTGGAGGTCTAGCGGTGCTAAATCCCTCTTGCATAGACATTTGTTCTGTAAAAGGAAACTTACAAACAAAGGTGTCCCAAGACTTGGTCTTGGATTAGCAGTGCGGGATAAAGATAATTAAGTAAAAAAAAATTAATTAAATTCGAAAAAAAATCCGAAAAAAAATTTCAAACTGGTGGTTGCACCAAGTTTGAAAACCCCGCTCTGATACCACTTGTTGGATCGTGAAAACCGATAGAGGGGGGTGAATATCGGAAATCATTTTTTTTCGGAACACTAAGAGTAAGTGCACAGCGGAAATAAAAATAAGAGACACAGCACAAAGACACAGTGGTTTTTACTTGGTTCGGAGCCTGTGTCGACTCCTACTCCAAGGCCCACGGTCGTTGACCGTTTACTTTGGGCAATTCTATATTCGCGCAAATAGGTTACACAATTTAATTACAAAATGAGTGCAATAAAATATAATAAATTAAGTACGCTCTTCTTTACCGACGTCCGGAGTAGGTCGACTCTTGCGGGGCAGCGGGACGTCGTCGGCTCGAGGTGAAGCGTTTCTGGAGCAAGGCACGAGCGTAGAAGATCGTTGGGGCGTTGAGAGAACAGTTATATTGAAGCCTTGGTCGAGGGGTCCTTATATAGGGCGAGGGGCGCCCGGGACGTCGGGGGCACCCCCCACGTGGCCTCCGATCCGCAGTGCTCTCGGTCAGCGTCTATCTTCTGGATCCGCTTTGACCGGGGCGCCCGGAGCGCTCGGGGCGCCCGGAGCGCTCGGGGCGCCCGGAGCTCTCGGGGCGCCAGGAGCGCTCGGGGCGCCCGGAGCGCTCGGGGCGCCCGCATTGACCTGGTCAAAGTCCTATCGCCTTGGCTTCGAGGGGTTCGGGTTCGATGTTGCGCATGGGGGCGCCCGCAGCGCAGGGGGCGCCCGGGAGCAGCGGGGGCGCCCGGGAGCACGGGGGCGCCCGGCCCAGTATGTATTCGAACAATTTTTCTTGTTACTTGTTTTTATGGCCCTTGGGGGCGCCCGGGACGCTCCGGGCGCCCTACTCAGCTACTGCCTCTCTCCTTTGAGGCTTTCTGAGCTGCAGACACACGTTCCTTCGGTCCTGCATCCAGGGTTAGTCCAAAACACAATAACATAATAATTTATTAGATTTATACAGCCTTAGCTGTCTTGGTTCTGACCTTGGTCTCCAAAATGGAGCCCTAGGTCGAACCGACGCCTACTGTTCCCTCGACGAGGAACGCGTCCTCACCTACTCCTCTCGGGAGAATTTACCTGATGCCAACCGTTCCTTTGGTTGGACTTTTGCCTGACGGTCCTTTGTCAGGTCTTGTAAACTGGCAGTCCTTCGCCAGTTGCCTAGCAGTCCTTCGCTAGGGCTTCGTTGCTGGCAGTCCTTCGCCAGTGCCTAGCAGTCCTTCGCTAGGGCTTGATGCTGGCAGTCCTTCGCCAGTTGCCTAGCAATCCTTCGCTAGGGCTTTCATTCCTGGCATTCCTTTGCCAGTGTCTAGCAGTCCTTCGCTAGGGCTTTTCCTACACACTTGATTAACTTGTTAGAAAACAAGAAAAACTTAACTTTTGACCAATGTTGCCATTATCAAAACACAGGTTTGACTTAGATGCATTTCTGCACCAACAAGATTGACTATGTCTGCCCACTTCCTAGCTATCAGGATCTCCTATTCCATGGAACAGCTAGCTCAGTTATACCTCAAGGAGATCGTCAGACTACATGGAGTCCCTAGGACTATCATTTCAGATAGGGACAGTAGGTTCACTTCGCACTTCTGGGAGTGCGTACAGAAAGCACTAGGCACCAAACTAAAGTTTAGCACAACTTTTCATCCTCAGACAGATGGTCAGACAGAGAGAGTTAATCAAGTACTAGAAGATATGCTCAGAGCTTGTGCTTTATATTTCAAGGGCAGTTGGTGCAGATACCTGTGCTTAGCGGAATTCGCATACAACAATACTTATCAGGCCACTATCGGCATGGCACCCTATGAGGCTTTATATGGACGGAGGTGTAGATCTCCTATCTGCTGGTACGAGGGTGGTGAGAGGCAAGAGTTAGGCCTACAGACAGATCTTATAGATGATACCACCGTAGCCATACAGCAGATCCACCAGAGAATAGAAATAGCTCAAAGCCGCCAGAAGAGCTATGCTGATACACGGCGCAGACCATTATAATTTGAAGTTGGGGATACAGTGTTCCTCAAAGTGGCTCCCATGAAGGGAGTAATGCGTTTTGGGAAGAAGGGCAAGCTAAGTCCCAGATATGTAAGACCATACCCCATCACTAGAAGAGTTGGCAAAGTAGCTTATGAGTTGGAGCTACCTCAGGAGATGTCAGCTATCCACAATGTATTTCATGTTTCCATGCTGAAGAAGCATATCCTAGATGCCACCCAGGTGATAGAGCCACAGACGGTACAAGTTCGTGAAGATCTCAGTTATGATAGTCGGCCTATTCAGATAATAGACCGAGCAGTTAAGAAATTGCGAAACAAGGAGGTACCATTAGTGAAAGTCATATGGCAAAATCACAGAGTCGAAGGGGCAACATGGGAACCAGAGGACAGCATGAGGCAGAAATACCCAGAGTTGTTTTAAGTTCGAGGACGAACTTTTTATAAGGTATGGTGGATTGTAACGCCCGAAAATTCTCGAAACTAATTTTAGAAATATCTTAGAATTTATTCCAAATTTATGGATGCATGCAGGTTTAAAATACTAATCTGACCTGTAACAACTGTAGAGGCGGTGGCTACATCCTCTCTGGTCAGTGAGAAAACCCGAGACAGGAGAGCAGTTTGAATACCTCGGAGAACCGAAGAAGAAGGCCAAGAAATTTCTCTCCGCCATGAAAGCACGGAAACTACTGAGTACAAGATGTGCTGGATTTCTAGCACATGTAGTCCATGCCGAACAAGTCAAGGACCAAAAGCTAGAAGAGGTCCCAGTGGTATGTGACTACCCATCAGTCTTCCCTGACGAGTTACCAGGCTTAGCACCAGACAGGGAGATAGAGTTTGAGATAGATCTCATTCCAGGTACTAACCCCATTTCAAAAGCATCATACCGTATGGCTCCTGCAGAATTAAGAGAACTTTGGGAGCAACTACAGGAGCTGCTCGACAAGGGCTTCATACGCCCTAGTCATTCACCTTGGGGAGCTCCAGTGTTGTTCGTGAAGAAGAAAGACGGGCCCATGCGCCTGTGTATAGATTACCGGGCTCTGAATCAAGTCACCATCAAGAACCGGTACCCTCTACCCAGGATCGATGATTTGTTCGACCAGCTAAAGGGATCCACAGTCTTCTCAAAGATAGATTTAAGATCCGGCTATCACCAGGTCAAAGTCAGAGAGGGTGATATTCCAAAGACAGCTTTCAGAACCAGATATGGGCACTACGAGTTTGTAGTCATGCCTTTTGGGGTCACAAATGCTCCAGCGACATTCATGGACCTCATGAACAGAGTATTCCGGGAATACTTAGATAAGTTTGTCATCTTCTTCATTGATGACATTCTTATCTACTCAGGAACTCAGGAGGAACATGCCGAACATCTCAGGATAGTATTGCAGATTCTTCAGCAGAGCCAACTGTATGCAAAATTCTCAAAATGTGAGTTTTGGCTCGATCAGGTGTCTTTTCTAGGTCACGTCATCTCTAAGGATGGTGTGATGGTAGACCCTGGCAAAATAGAAGCAGTAAGTAACTGGGTTAGACCGAAGAATGCTAGCGAGATCAGAAGTTTTCTGGGTCTAGCCGATTACTACAGGAAGTTCGTAGAGAATTTCTCCAGAATAGCCTCCCCACTGATAGCTCTTACCAGAAAGAATAGGAAGTTTCAGTGGACAGAGGACTGCGAGAACAGTTTTGCAGAATTAAAGAGAAGATTGACTAGTGCTCCCATCCTAACTCTTCCAGAGACCACTGTCAGCTTTGACATATATAGCGATGCGTCTAAATTAGGACTTGGAGCAGTGCTGATGCAGAATGGCAAGGTTATTGCCTATGCCTCTAGACAACTCAAGGATTATGAGAAGAATTACCCTACCCATGACCTTGAGCTAACTGCAGTAGTGTTCGCTCTTAAGATTTGGAGGCATTACTTATACGGAGCTCAGTGTAGGATTTTCACAGATCATCAGAGTCTAATGTACTTCTTTACTCAGAAGGATCTGAACATGAGACAACGCAGGTGGCTTGAGCTAGTCAAGGATTATGACATTGACATCCTCTACCATCCAGGTAAAGCTAATAAGGTGGCAGATGCACTTAGCAGAAAATCTAGTGCCACCCTACTAGCTTTGTCCACGATGTCACAGCCCCTTCGGAATGAGTTATCAGAGTTCGGACTGGAAATTTTAGTTGGGCAGCTCTCCACTTTAACATTAGTGTCAACCCTGATCGAAGACATCCAGACAGCACAGGATCAAGATCCTGACCTTCAGAAAATCAAGCAGGGGATAGCAGAAGCCGAAAATGGAGAATTTCGCCTATCAGATAATGGGACATTGTACTACGGTGACCGCTTATGTGTTCCGAACCAAGAAGAGCTCCGAAGGAAGATCCTAGAGGACGCACATAGATCTCCTTATGCAATGCATCCTGGTTCCACCAAAATGTACCAGAACCTCAGGGGACGTTTTTGGTGGCCTGGGATGAAGAGAGACATCGCCAGATATGTCAGTACCTGTCTGACATGCCAAAGGGTCAAGGCAGAACATCAGAGACCAGGAGGAGTTTTGCAGCCTATCCAGATTCCGAAATGGAAATGGGAAGATATTTCCATGGATTTTATAGTGGGACTACCCAGAACAACAAATGGATATGATGCGATCTGGGTAATAGTTGACAAATTGACTAAGTCTGCCCACTTCTTAGCTATCAGGATCTCCTATTCCATGGAACAGCTAGCTCAGTTATACCTCAAGGAGATCGTCAGACTACATGGAGTCCCTAGGACTATCATTTCAGATAGGGACAGTAGGTTCACTTCGCACTTCTGGGAGTGTGTACAGGCAGCACTAGGCACCAAATTGAAATTTAGCACAGCTTTCCACCCTCAGACAGATGGTCAGACAGAGAGAGTTAATCAAGTACTAGAAGATATGCTCAGAGCTTGTGCTCTAGATTTCAAGGGCAGTTGGTGCAGATACCTGTGCTTAGCAGAATTCGCCTACAACAATAGTTATCAGGCCACGATCGACATGGCACCCTATGAGGCTTTATATGGGCGGAGGTGTAGATCTCCTATCTGCTGGTACGAGGGTGGTGAGAGGCAAGAGTTAGGCCTACAGACAGATCTTATAGATGATACCACCGTAGCCATACAGCAGATCCGCCAGAGAATAGAAACAGCTCAAAGCCGCCAGAAAAGCTATACTGATACACGGCGCAGACCATTAGAGTTTGAAGTTGGGGATTCAGTGTCCCTCAGAGTGGCTCCCATGAAGGGAGTAATGTGTTTTGGGAAGATGGGCAAGCTAAGTCCCAGATATGTAGGACCATACCCCATCACTAGAAGATTTGGCAAAGTGGCTTATGAGTTAGAGCTACCTCAGGAGATGTCAGCTATCCACAATGTATTTCATGTTTCCATGCTGAAGAAGCATATCCCAGATGCCACCCAGGTGATAGAGTCACAGACGGTACAAGTTCGTGAAGATCTCAGTTATGATAGTCGGCCTATTCAGCTAATAGACCGAGCAGTTAAGAAATTACGAACCAAAGAGGTACCATTAGTGAAAGTCATATGGCAAAATCACAGAGTAGAAGAGGCAACATGGGAGCCAGAGGACAGCATGAGGCAGAAATACCCAGAGTTGTTTTAAGTTCGAGGATGAACTTTTTATAAGGTATGGGGGATTGTAACGCCCGAAAATTCTCAAATCTAATTTTAGAAATATCCTAGAATTTATGGATATTTTTATAGAATTTTTCCATGGACAAATAAGGCAAAAAGGAATAAAAATAGAATACACACTAAAAAGGCTTAAATGGGGTGTGACCCCAAGACCTTTCCAATGAGAGAAAACTAAGGCTACCAAGTGGGCTGGTCGATTTTCATTGGAATAGACTAGTGGGAAATATAGATAAGGTAAAGTTAGTTAAATTTTTCCATAAGTATAAAAGGAAAACTTAGGGTTTTTATATTCATTATTTTCCCTCACATCTTCTCACCGTCGACGTCCTTTCTCCCTCTCGCGATTTTTTCTTTCTCTTCTCCTCTTCTCTTGCCGCCCAAGACAAAGGGGAACAAAGGGAAGGTCTCAAGAGGCCCTATTCTCTACGGGGACCCTCGTAGACGCGAGGAGAACGCCAAGAAGCAAGAAGAACGTTGTAGTTCGACGTTCCCTCAGGAATTTCAGATTTTTATTCGTAAGAAAACCTAGCGCAGGATGTAAGTATCCCTCACCTGCAGTATAAGTAGTTTCGGTTGATTTTTCATATGCCTTATTTCCTTGTATTTATGTTTTACGATTAGAAATCGTAAATTATGAATAAGCACGCACTTTAGGTGGTTGTTAAAATGTTCAGTTCAGTTAATGCTATAGAAAGTATTAAAGAATAGAAATTCTTGCTTCAGTTTATGATTGGGATCAAGGTCCAACGGGATGGGCTCCTAGTTGCCCCTAGGTTTAGATAACCTAGTGAAAGCAAGAATCAGAAGAGAAAAAAAAGAAAAGTATAAAAGAACTATTTTATTTTCAGTTGGCATTGTACCAGACTTCGGTCCAGGGATAGGCTCCATGTTGCCTCTAGGTTTAGATAACCTAGTATGGGATGGGCTCCTAGTTCCCCCTAGGTTTAGATAACCTAGTAGAACCCTAATGGATTCGAGATTTGCTACCTCGGGTTTATTAGGGATGCGCGCACAGTTGGTACATTGCCGGGCCCACAGCAGTTGATTATTACTTTCACCTACTATATGTATTTAGTTTTCAGAAATTCATATTAGCATGTGGTGAATTTAATAATTAGTTTTATGTTAGTTAGTTTCAGTTCCAGTTCAGATATGTATGCCATGTTATAGCTTACCTTTCAGTTTTAGTTCAGTATGTGCCATGTCTCAGTTATATGCCATGACATTCTATGATATGTATTTTAGTATGAGCCTAGCATGATTACTTATGGATATGAGCATGTATGTGCATAGCATATTTTACAAAAGTATAATTCGAGTTTTCATAGTTTTGTGAGGCTAGATGGTACTTACTAAGCTTTATGCTTATTAGTTTGCATTTCCTTATAATGCAGATACAGGTAAAGGAAAGCACTAGTAGCGGAGGCGGCGGGCTTGATGCAAAGTGTGTGTGATGGTGGAGTTGGAATAAAGTCTTCGGAACTTGCAAAGCATAGAAATAGTCTTTATTATGCTTCTTTAGTATTTCCGCAATAGGTTATGTGAATTAGTACCAGAAGGTGGGCCGTTACAGAGGAGTCCCTAGGACTATCATTTCAGATAGGGACAGTAGGTTCACTTCGCACTTCTGGGAGTGCGTACAGAAAGCACTAGGCACCAAACTGAAGTTTAGCACAGCTTTTCATCCTCAGACAGATGGTCAGACAGAGAGAGTTAATCAAGTACTAGAAGATATGCTCAGAGCTTGTGCTTTAGATTTCAAGGGCAGTTGGTGCAGATACTTGTGCTTAGCGGAATTCGCTTACAACAATAGTTATCAGGCCACTATCGGCATGACACCCTATGAGGCTTTATATGGACGGAGGTGTAGATCTCCTATCTGTTGGTACGAGGGTGGTGAGAGGCAAGAGTTAGGCCTACAGACAGATCTTATAGATGATACCACCGTAGACATACAGCAGATCCGCCAGAGAATAGAAACAGCTCAAAGCCGCCAGAAGAGCTATGCTGATACACGGCGCACACCATTAGAATTTGAAGTTGGGGATACAGTGTTCCTCAAAGTGGCTCCCATGAAGGGAGTAATGCGTTTTGGGAAGAAGGGAAAGCTAAGTCCCAGATATGTAGGACCATACCCCATCACTAGAAGAGTTGGCAAAGTAGCTTATGAGTTGGAGCTATCTCAGGAGATGTCAGCTATCCACAATGTATTTCATATTTTCATACTGAAGAAGCATATCCCAGATGGCACCCAGGTGATAGAGCCACAGACAATACAAGTTCGCGAAGATCTCAGTTATGATAGTCGGCCTATTCAGATAATAGACCGAGCAGTTAAGAAATTGTGAAACAAGGAGGTACCATTAGTGAAAGTCATATGGTAAAATCACAGAGTCGAAGGGGCAACATGGGAACCAGAGGACAGCATGAGGCAGAAATACCCAGAGTTGTTTTAAGTTCGAGGATGAACTTTTTATAAGGTATGGAGGATTGTAACGCCCGAAAATTCTTTAAACTAATTTTAGAAATATCTTAGAATTTATTCCAAATTTATGGATATTTTTATAGAATTTTTCCGTAAACGAAAGTGGCAAAAAGGGATAAAAAAAGAAAATCGCGTAAGTGGGATTTGATCCCTTCACCTACGCTTGAGAGAAGAATGGGCGGACCAACTGGGCTGGTTTGCTTTTGTTGAAATAAATTAAGGGAAACAATAGATAAGGTATAATTAGGTAAATTCGCCCCCCCCCATAAGTATAAAAGAGGGAGTTACGAGTTTTAGGTTAATTTTCTCCCAACCTAGCGGCGCCGACGCCCTCCCTCACGCACGCAACCTCTCCTCTTCCTCTCTTGCGTTTTCTTTATCTTCTCCTCTTCTTTTGCCGCCCAAGACAAAAGGGAAGCCAAGGGAAGGTCTCAAGAGGGCCTATTCTCTACGGGGACCCTCGTAGACGCGAGGAGAACGCCAAGAAGCAAGAAGAACGTTGTAGTTCGACGTTCTCTCGGGAATTTCAGATTTTATTCGTAAGGAAAACCTAGCGCAGGATGTAAGTATCCCTCACCTGCAGTATAAGTAGTTTCGGTTGATTTTTCATATGCCTTATTTCCTTGTATTTATGCTTTATGATTAGAAATCGTAAATTATGAATAAGCACTCACGTTAGGTGGTTGTTAAAATGTTCAGTTCAGTTAATGCTATAGAAAGTATTAAAGAATAGAAATTCTTGCTTCAGTTTATGATTGGGATCAAGGTCTAACGGGATGGGCTCCTAGTTGCCCCTAGGTTTAGATAACCTAGTGAAAGCAAGAATCAGAAGAGAAAAAAAAAGAAAAGTATAAAAGAACTATTTTATTTTCTGTTGGCATTGTACCGGACTTCGGTCCAGGGATAGGCTCCAAGTTGCCTCTAGGTTTAGATAACCTAGTATGGGATGGGCTCCTAGTTGCCCCTAGGTTTAGATAACCTAGTAGAACCCTAATGGATTCAGGATTTGCTACCTCGGGTTTATTAGGGATGCACGCACAGTTGGTACATTGTCGGACCCATAGCAGTTGATTATTACTTTCACCTACTATATGTATTTAGTTTTCAGAAATTCATATTAGCATGTGGTGAATTTAATAATTAGTTTTATGTTAGTTAGTTTCAGTTCCAGCTCAGATATGTATGCCATGCTATAGCTTACTTTTCAGTTTTAGTTCAGTATGTGTCATGTCTCAGTTATATGCCATGACATTCTATGATATGTATTTTAGCATGAGCCTAGCATGATTTCTTATGGATATGAGCATGTATGTGCATAGCATGTTTTACAAAAGCATAATTTGAGTTTTCATAGTTTTGTGAGGCTAGATGGTACTTACTAAGCTTTATGCTTATTAGTTTGCATTTCCTTATACTGCAGATACATGTAAAGGAAAGCACTAGTAGCGGAGGCGGCGGGCTTGATGCAAAGTGTGTGTGATGGTGGAGTTGGAATAAAAGTCTTCGGAACTTGCAAAGCATAGAATAACCCTCTTTATGCTTCTTTAGTTATTCCGCAATATATTATGTGAACCATGTATGAACTTAAGTAGACTTGTATTCGTGGTGTCTAGTATGCTTCTTTAATTTTCTTGTTTATGCTTCTTCAGTTATTTCGCGATATATTATGAGAAGTATGTATTAACCTGTTTAGACTCGTTATTTGTGGTGCCTAGTATATTAAAGTAGTTTATTCACCTGTGTTAATACTTGCTTAGCGAATGTTGCATGATATGAGTTATACTTGTAATATGGTAATTTAGACCCATGCTTAAGCTTTAGGGATAAGAACTTGATACTTTTGATTTACATGCTAAATACATAGGATATGCTTGTTTTAAGATATATGCACCATATAGAATGATATGTAGTAGTTACGAATGCCCTTAGATATGAATAATGAATTGTTTCAATAAGAAGTTGATATAAACTTGACACGTTTATGTTTATGCTTTTACATATCGTTGTTGAGATTCCTACCAAGCTTATAAAATTAAAGTTTTTGTTTTATTTTGGCTGGTTAGTACTTTAAACATGATTATGAATTGTTAGTTCAGTAAATAGCGAAATAAGAAATTTTAAATTCTCCCAGTTGGTTTAGCATTATTAAAAATCATTAGTCAGTCAGTTAGTTATTAGTTAGTAGCGATCCGCCTTAAAGCTTAGTACCAGAAGGTGGGTCGTTACAAGAGGTCTTCAGTGGACTGAGTGCTCAGGGAGGTCAGTGGGTTCAGGTTGTGCTCAGTGGATGCTGACGAAGCTTGGCGACGAGGAGAAGAGGCTTAGGACGAAGCTGGAAGCAGAGGAGCAGAAGTAGTGAACAGACAAAAAACTTGGGATCTTTTGGCTGGGCTGTGTGTGTGCTCTCTGTTGCTTTGTGCTTAAGTGTTCTTGCTACATTCTTGTGAGAGTTTCCTTCGAGTGTCTCGTGAGCTTATCTTATATCCATCTGAGACAGCTTGTGGAGAGGTTTCTCCACCGAGAAGGAGACAGTTGATATCCGGGGTTCACCGGGGCTTAATCTGTCGACGATCAAGGGATCGCCCACCTCACGGGCACGCCAAGGAGTAGGGGCAAGTTATCCCCGAACCTTATACATCAAGGTGTTAGCGTCTTTGGTTTGTATTCTCCGATTCTGCATTTTTGTTAAGTTTGTTTCTCTGTATATGTTTTGTTTCTGCTGCTGCTGCTAACCTAAGTGCATAAAAGTTCAAAGAGAGCAAGAGTTTTTTGTCTAGCTACATTCACCCCCCCCCCCCCCCCCCCGCCTCTATAGTCATCCAAGCACCAACAAGTGGTATCAGAGCTTGGGGCTCTGTTCAACGGCTTAACATCCGAGAGCTAACAACGATGGCCATGGGATGAGAAGGGTTCAGCACAAACAGACCTCCATTTTTGGATGAGGTTGATTTTTCATATTGGAAGACAAGAATGGAATTTTATTTGAAGACAAACATCAGTATGTGGTTTGCTGTGATGGAAGGTTTCTCCCCTCCAAAAGACGCTGAGGGAAGAGAGCTTGAGTTTTCAAGGTGGTCGGCTGAGCAAATCAGAAAGGGGGAAGTCGATGCCAAAGCTGTGGTCACCCTACATGTAACGCCCGCCCTTCCCGCCCTACGATGTAGGCGAAAGGCGGCGCTACGCGAACATACATATACGCATATGGAGATCTTAATGCAGCGGAATAATTTAAAACTACATACATATGCATTTAAACCATGCAATTAAAACTTGAATCATGTTGGCATATGTTAGCTATCATTCTTAAACATGGTTACTTGGTAAACTTAGCATTTTCGTAACATAAGACACAGCATGTGAGACATAACATTCTTGAACATGCTTGCATTAAACATAACTTATCCTACCATCAAGCTTAAAGCCAACATATTGTTCTAAACGAACACATCATGGTATAGCATGTTAACATCCTAATTTAGAAATGATAAGCATAGCAATAAAGCACGATATAGAAATCAACATAAGTTGTTCATAAGCAACATATGTATAAAATTTTCCTAGTAAGTTGTTCTTTTAGGAAAACCATCATAAAGTATAGCATAAAACTAAAGATGACAATGCAAAACATATGACATATGACAATTATGAGTAATAGGATCTTTTTCTTTTTCTTTTGCCATGTCACTGCCACACACACACACTTTCCCCTCCTGCTGCTTCCCTTAGCTTTGTATCCTCTTGCTTGATCTGCGGTATAAGAAAATAAAACTTATAAGCACATAGGCTTAGTAAGACCCTTTTCTACTCACTAAAATCATACGTCACATATAGTCAATGGAAAGGGGCATAACATAGAGAGTATAACATAAAACAAAAGCATATCATGAGAAGGTATTCATAAAGAATTTGACATGAGGAGACATATAGATGTACATGAAAACACATAATCATATAGAAGTGCTTAAGATGTAATGAAAGTGCATAGAGCTCATGGCATAAGAAGTACTTGACATAAAATATAAGCACATAAAATACTTAACATAAAGAAGTTCTTGACATAAAACATAAGCATATAAAATACTTGACATGGAATAGATGCACAACATGAATGAATGCTTGAGTTAAATGCACATAACATAAGGATGCTTATTTGAAAATCATAATTATAAGTACTTAAACATAAATCTCAATATCATGAGGGGCCCCGGCTTGTACCACATATATCCATTATTTACGCGCATCCCTAAGTAAATACGAGGTAACTAGTCTCGACCTACTAGGGTACTAAGTTACCTTCAACCTAGGAACAACTACGGTAGTCCAGAACCGAGGCTTTCTAAGGAGCCCATCCCTGTTAGACAACTATGGTAGTCCCAGAACCGAGGACAGCTACGGTAGTCCTAGAATCGAGGCTTTCTAAGGAGCCTATCCCTTGGACCCTACTTGGGTCCGGTACAAGCCCATTCATAAAGTAAAATAGCTTCACATGCTTCTTTTACATCATAAGAAATGCTCTTGGCATTTCATCATTCATAGAACTTACATAGCATAATTAAAGACATAAACATGATCTTAATACATGAAGCATAGTATAAAGCATACTTAGCATTTCATCATTCATAGTTAATACATAACATCATTATGCCTTAAAGGCACAAACATATGTTGGTGCAGGAAGCACCATATCGAACCTTGTTTTGATATTGGCAAAGGATTCAAAGTTAAGTACTATTTGTGATCTAAGGAAGTTACTCAAGTGTGCAGAAAGAAGTCCTAGAGAAGGGCTGCTAGGCACCTGGCGAAGGACTGCTAGGAAACAAACTCCTAGCGAAGGGCTGCTAGGCACCTGGCGAAGGACTGCCAGGAAACAAAGTCCTAGCGAAGGGCTGCTAGGCACCTAGCGAAGGACTGCCAGGAAACAAAGACCTGGCGAAGGGCTGCTAGGCACCTGGCGAAGGACTGCCAGAATCAAAGCCCTAGCGAAGGACTGCTAGGCACCTGGCAAAGGAATGCCAGGATACAAAGCCCTAGCGAAGGACTTCTAGGCACTTAGCGAAGGACTTCTAGGCACCTAGCGAAGGAATGCCAGGATATAAAGCCCTAGTGAAGGACTGCTAAGCACCGGGCAAAGGACTGCTTAGTACCGAAGACCTAGCGAAGGACTGCTAGGCACCGGGCGAAGGAATGCTAGGCATCAGAACCTAAGACCCAGCGAAGGCCTGCTGGGCACCTAGCGAAGGGCAGCTAAGAGTCGACGACCTAGCGAAGGACTGCTAGGCACCTGGCGAAGGACTGCCAGGATACAAAGTCCTAGCGAAGGACTGCTAAGCACCTGGCGAAGGACTGTCAAGATACAAAGTCCTAGCGAAGGACTGCTAAGCACCTGGCGAAGGACTGCCAGGATACAAAGCGCTAGCGAAGGACTGCTAGGCACCTGGAGAAGGAATGCTAGGATACGAAGACCTGGCGAAGGACAGCTGGGCACCTGGCGAAGGACTACTGGGCAAAAGTCCAACCGGAGGAGCCGGTTGGCGACAGGTAAATTCTCCTGAGAGGAGTAGGTGAGGACGCGTTCTCCGTCGAGGGAACAGTAGGCGTCGGTTCGACCTAGGGTTTCATTTTGGAGACCCAAAGTCAGAACCAAGACAGTTAAGGCTGTATAAATCTAATATTTTATTGCTTTGTGTTGTTTTGGACTAACCTTGGATGCAGGACCAAAGAAATGTGTTTCTGCAGCTCAGAACGCCCCAAAGGAGAGGGGCAAGCAGCTAGGCAGGGCGCCCCCAGTGTTCCGGGTGCCCCTAAGGTCAAGGAAAAACAACTTAAGCAAGAAAACGCTTCGGAAGCTTATGCTCCCGGGCGCCCCCATGCTCCCGGGCGCCCCGGATGCTTAGGGCGCCCTGGGTTCAAGCCAACAAAGTGAACCGGCCGAGAAGCCAGCAAACCAAATCAACCGGGGCACCCCCAGCGTCCTGGGTGCCCCCACAGTCAAACCTCAGCCCTATTCGAGCGGGATAAGGTTTGACCGAGATTGTTGCGGATCGGAGGCCACGTAGAGGGCGCCCCCAACGTCCAGGGCGCCCCCAGGACTGCTATAAATAGCCCTCGACCCCCAAGGTTTCTCAACACAGTTTTCTAACGCCTCAGTACTCTTCGCTCAAGCGCTCTGCTCCAGAAACTTCTGATCTCAAGGTTCTAGCGCCGACGATGACCCTACGCACCGAAGAACGATCTACATCGGGCGTCAGTAACGAAGAGTTAGTTTTAATTGTATTCTTATTGCACTATTACTATTACTGTACAACTTCTTGTAAGAACTTGCGCGATTATAGTTTTGCCTGCAGTAAACGGTCAAGGACCGTGGGCCTTGGAGTAGGAGCCGACCGCGACTCCGAACCAAGTAAATCCTTGTATTCGCGTTTGATTTTCGTATTACTTTTCCACTGTGCATTCTCTCTCTAAATCCGAAACAGTTTACGATATTCACCCCCCTCTATCGTATTCTCTCGATCCAACAACATAGACTTGATTCATAAGGTATGTCATGCACACATCATTATGCCTTAGAGGCATGAACATCATCATAATCCATAAGGCATGACATAAAGGCAGGGTCATACATAATTATGCCTTAAAGGCATAAACATCATCTTTGTTCATAAAGCATGCATAATCATGGTACATAAGGTAAGCATGCATAGATAAGTTTTTACATACATGGTACATATCACATAACATACATGATCATGGTATCTATCATAAAGACTACATGGGTAGAATCCATATGAACATGATACCTACTACATAGGTTCATGACATTCAACATAAACATGCGTAGGTCTACATAACGATAATATATATATCATAATACATATGTTCAAGGCATTTAACATAATGCATGCATAATTCTACATAAACATGATGCATACTTCACAACATAAGTGTTCATGGTATATGGTTTAAAATATCCATGAATAAAACCTACTAAAACATTGCACATAACATAAGCATACAAGGTAGTGATGCATAGCACATAAAGTTAGGGTTTAGGCACCATAAAATTTATACAACATACTTGAACATATATTTACATCATAATGAGCCATAAACAAGTACACTTGAAACCCTAGCCTAGCCCAAACCTTAGACTTAGGTGCTTGGCCGAAAGTTTGTAAATGAAAGTCCCATTATATTGGATCAAGAGAACCGATAGAGGGGGGGGGGGGGTGAATATCGGAAATCGTTCAGATTTTAGCATTAGAGCAGTTACGCAGCGGAATAAAACAATCAAACGCAAATACAGTAATTTTTTACTTGGTTCGGAGCCTAGGTCGACTCCTACTCCAAGGCCCACAGTCGTTGACAGGTTACTTTGGGCAATTCTATATGAGGCGCAATAATAGTTTACAAAGATTGATTTACAAATACAGCACAGTAAACTTAACACTTAAAAAGAGGCTCTTCTTTTACCGACGTCCGATGTAGGTTGTCTTTTTCGGAGCAGCGGGACGTCGTCGGCTTGAGTTGGGAGGTTTCCGGAGCGAGGCGCGAGAGCAGAAGAGCGTGGAAGCGTTGATTGAAAGTGTTGCTTAAGCCTTGGGGTCGAGGGCCATTTATATAGGGCCTGGGGGCGCCTGGAACGTCCGGGGCGCCCCTCCACGTGTCACACGATCCGCCTCGGTCTCAGTCAGCTTCTGATCCCCTCAAATTCGGGATCAAACCTTGACCGGGGCGCCCAGAGCGCTGGGGGCGCCCGGGTTGACCGGGTCATACTTTATCCCTTGGCTTCGCTGGCTTGAGCTTCGATGACTTGCTGTTGGGGGCGCCCGGAGCGCTGGGGGCGCCCGGGAGCAGCGGGGGCGCCCGGGAGCATGGTGGCGCCCGGGAGTTCATCTGTCGAAGCTTGCTTTGCTTTCTTGTGTTTTGTGTTCACCTTGGGGGCGCCCGGGACACTCCGGGCGCCCTGGTCAGCTGTTGCCTCATTCCATTGAGGCTCTCTGAGCTGCAGACACACGTTCCTTCAGTCCTGCATCCACGGTTAGTCCAAAACACAATAAAACAATAAAATATTAGTTTATACAACTTTAGCTGTCTTGGTTCTGACTTTGGGTCTCCAAAATGGAACCCTAGGTCGAACCGACGCCTACTGTTCCCTCGACGGGGAACGCGTCCTCACCTACTCCTCTCGGGAGAATGTACCTGATGCCAACCGCTCCTTTGGTTGGACTTTTGCCTGGCGGTCCTTTGCCAGGTCTTGGATACCGAGCTGTCCTTCACCCGGTGCCTAGCATTCCTTCGCTAGGGCTTCAGTCCCAAGCTATCCTTCGCCTGGCGCTTAGCAGCCCTTCGCTAGGGCTTTTCACTCTGGCATTCCTTCGCCAGTGCCTAGCAGTCCTTCGCTAGGGCTTTTCACTTTGGCATTCCTTCGCCAGTGCCTAGCAGTCCTTTGCTAGGGCTTTTTACTCTGCACACTCAAGTGACATGTTAGATAACAAGTAAGACTTAACTTTTGAACCTTGTTGTCATTATCAAAACACAGGTTTGACTTTGGTGCTTTCTGCACCAACAATCTCCCCCTTTTTGATTTATGGCAACCCTAGTTCAAAAAGTTAAGTTTAATCAAAGCATGTAAAAACATTAAATTTTGTTCCCTCCCCCTGGAAGGAATCTCCCCCTAGATTTTTCAAAAACTCGTGGGGTTCTAAGTTTAAAAAAAAATTTACTTAGAATTTTTCAACGGAAAGCTTTTGTATTTTCAAGGATGATTTTTGCACTTTTGAAAAACTTAAGTGTAGGTACTTGGAAATCTTTTGACACCTTAATAAAGTCTTTGAAAGCTTTAACTTATTTAAGAAAACTTAAGTACTTTGAAAAGCTTAAGTACTTAGAAAATTTTGAAAAGCTGGGTTGAGTACTTTTTGAATATAGGATAGATTTTGAAATTTTGAAAAAAAATAAAAGAGTTAAAAAAGTTAAAAAATTTTAAAATTCTCTCCTTTCTTATCTCTCCCTCTTTGCCATATATCAAAAACAGATAAATATAGCAGAAATTAAATTGTACAAAGGAAGTGACTTTCATAAAGGAAAATATTTGCATGATTTTGCTGTACTGAACCAAGACTTAGACCAAATCAGTTGATTTTCTCTTGTAGGGACCTGTCTAACCCATTAGCTACTCACTAACTGTTATAAGCAGTAGTTTTCGCTAGGGTTAGTCAAGTTAAGTGTTTCTGTTCAAGTTAGATTTTCTAAACTTGACACTTAACTTGATTGCTGTATAAGTTGTATTTAGTGCCCTAATTACTGCAGATGCACTGACTTAAAGCATCTTGAATTAAGGCAAAGACCTAAGCATCTCAACTCTTTCTAGGTTATTAATCAAAGTACCCTAAAGTGCTTTTGAGATGCTGGCTTCTAAATCTATAGGTGCATGCAGTTCTAGGGTTAGGGCCTAGGCAAAGTCCATTTGCGAAAAAGCCCTAGTTTTGAAACGGGGTAGTTTTTTAAGAAAACTAAGTCCGAAAAGATTTTAAAACAAACTGAAAAAAACAACAGTTTTTCAAAATTCTTTTAGAAACTGATTTTAAAATTAAAAAATAAAAAATAAAAGTAGAGTTAATCTATTTTACAGAGCACAATCCTAACTGCCTATCAAATAGAACAAGCTAGTCAAATAGAACAAAACAAGTACTCAAAATTCAACACAGTCATACAAGTCAGGCATAAGTCAACCCTATAGAGTAGGGGCAGTCAAATAGGTACTGGTACAATGGTAAGCAAATCTAGGATGAGGGACCGGGATGATCAGAGGAGCCTGGCTGCCAGGATCGAAATAGGGTCATCATCTCGTGATACTGTGCATCTCTGGCCTCCCTGTCAGCTCTATACTGTGCCTCTCTGGCCTCCCTCTCAGCTCTAAGGGCGCTCATATACTCAGTGTAGTAGCCCAGATTTGTCTCCATGTTCTCGGCATGATTGGCATCCATTTCTTCTCAGAGGCTCTGAACATGTGTCTCTAGCTGTGCCACTCGATCGTAGAGTGTCGGTGGAGCGGGCTCGTCTATGTGTGCTCGGGCTGCTGCCGCTATATCTCCGACGTCAACGTCTACCTCCTCGTCTGAGTCGATCGGAGCCCCGGCCTGCTGTCGTCTCCAACTCAGAACCCCGGTGGCCGATACCTCTAGACCCGCTAACGAGAAGTTCCTAAATCCTATTTCATCAAAGTCGGTCATGGCGGTTATTTCACCCACGGTAATGTCACGACCGTGGTGATGAAGGAGGGAAGTGATGATGTGGCAGAATGGTGTGCGTACTCGTCCCTGGGTCGTAACACTGGACGCATGCAGAATAGTATGAAACAGGTGTAGTCCAATGTCAATGTCAAGGTGATGGACTAGGGCATACAGAAGAAAGGCATGAAAGGGTCGCATGGTCCCGAGATCTCTAGTGGAGAGTGGTAAGATACAGCGGACCAGGGCTCTGTAAAGGGCATAGTCCTATGCCTGAAGTTCAACGGCTTGGAAACGTCTATTTGCGGGGAGTGCTTCCCTATAGAAATAGGAGTGGATGGTGTCTAAGGTAATGTGAGAGTAGGGAGGATCAAATGGAGAATTCCTAGGTGGATAGCAGCAAAATGTGGACTGAGAGGGTCGTAGTCCAAGGAATCGGTTCAGCAAAGTAGGGGTGATAGACAGAGGTATCCCTTGGACAGTAGTGTGAAACATGAGATTATCTTGTCGAACTATGTTATTGTAGAATTCTGCACATAAGGATTCATTGATGGTATGAGTGCAGAAGACAAGATTATCTAATTGATAGAAGTTTATAATATTCATGGCTACGGGGCATGATTGAGTAAAGAAATGTCTATTAAGATAGCTTGTCTTAATAGGCTTGTAAATGGTTTGAGCAAACTTATTACATAATTCTAGGGTAGGGAATCTAGGGTCAGGACTTGGTTCGGCACCGGGGTTGGCCGGGTTTGCTCGGCGTCTTCTAAGTTAAGGAAATTAAAAGAAGCATGAAGGTATTGCATTAATTAGAAATTAATTTAAATGCAATAAAAAATTATACCGGGCAGCTTGGGGAGGCATGGTTGAGGACGAGAGCTTGCAAGGTCTCTTGATCTTCTGGTAAGTGGGGAAGGGTGGAAGAAGTTGGTTTTTGGTGTGGGAAGAGAAGGAGGTTCGGGTGCCTTATATAGGCATTTTAATGGGGGCGCCCGGGAGCTCCCGGGCGCCCGGGTCAGTGGTCTCTGCCTTTGGCAGAGACTGCACCTGTATGGGGGTGCCCGGAGTGCTCCGGGCGCCCGGGTCAGGGCATGTCTGCAGCTTTTGCTGCATTGATTATGATAGGTGCGCCCACGTGGTTCCGGGCGCCCTGATCAAAGGTCAGATTCAGTTTTTTTTTGCCTCGAGAGAGGGAAAAGGTATGGTGGGGGCGCCCGCGTGGTTCCGGGCGCCCGAGACTTTATAGGAAAAGACAAGTTTTATTTCTTGTCATCGTTTGACCATGGTTTAATCGGTTTGACCAAGGTTTGAATTGCTTTGACTTGTGGTTTGACTATTTTGGCCATGGTTTGACCGTGTTGACCATGGTTTGACCATGACCTTAACTATAGGATTAACTCATAATGTAGGCATTAAAAGTATTTCCAATTGAATCTTAATCTTATTGTCTCACTCAGTCTAGGGTTTTCAATCACGTTAGACTTATAGGTTTTGTGACACAGGTTTTGATAAGTAAAATTATTTTTGAGAAATTATTATTTATTTTGAAAACCTTAATTAATTTTTGAAAACATTTCAATTTATTTTGAAAGGAGATGTTTGAATCTATACTTAACTGAAAATTGTGTTAGATTTGAATTTAACAAAAAGTAATTTGAATTTGAAATTCAAAAATTGGCTTCCAGGTCTTGGCGAGGCACTAGGCCTTCTTTGGCCGTAGCCTTATTGGATCATCAACCCTTTCCTTGACAAAGCCGTTTAATGAAATTTCATTTTCAAAATTAATCTTTGAAAAAGTTCTGGTCTAACTAGTTTGGATTTTGGATCGGTAGCTTCGGCTAGTTTCACCAGTCTAAAGAGACCAAGTGAACTTGATCTTATTAGAATTGGTTTCCCTAATGTACTCATCTCACCTCCACCCAATACTATGTTTTCAAGTTTCAGTTAAGTTTGTTCAGTCCTTATACTAACCTAGGTCTAAGCATGGTAAATTGCAGAAATTTAAATAAACAATCAATCAGGCAAATTGCAAGAATTAAATTTTATTTAACAATAAATATAATTTTTAATTTGGCTCCCCCTGGACTATAGCCACGATAATAATTAGGCAAGATGTGAATCTTATCCTTGGGGATCCAATACTGATTTGATCTAGTTGGTTTGTTCAGGTACAGTTTAGGTACCCATGCCTGAACTCTACCTCTGGACTGATTCAGTACAGCAAAATAAGATCTTTGTCGGGATTTGGTTCTATAGCCAAGTCCGGATCGATTTAGAACAGACTTCTGTTTTCCAAGAATCATGTCAAGACCCTTGGAACCAGAAGTGAATCGTTCTAAGGCCGCTCTAAGATCCTTAACCTGAGTTTTCAGGGAGGAGTTCTCTTTCTCAAGTTTTTCAACTTAAGTAGGAGTTCCTTCTTGAACTTTCTCAGTTAAGGATTTAGAGTCAGCTCCCTCTTTCAGGAGTTTTACTTCCTGTCGGAGGGATTCGACTCGGAGTTTGGCTTTCGCCAAATCTTGAGAAAGATAAGAAATAAGATCATTTAATTGACTTCTATTGAAACCACTTACCTTGATCTCGCCGTCTTCTGAAATGGTTAGTCTGCCATCCTGCTCTAACTCTGACTCGGTCCTGACTTCTTTTGAGGCGGTCAGGGCTAGAAGGTTGGACTGGGGTGCTTCTTCTTCTTCTTCTGAGGAAGATTCGTCCCAGGTTGCTTGGAGTGCCTTTTTTCTTCTTGTCTTCTTGGACTCCTTCAGGTTTGGACACTCTGTCTTGTAGTGGCCCTTCTTCTTGCACTCGTAGCAGGTTACGTTGGGCTTGTTTTTGTCATTCGCGGGTTCAGCTGGTTCGTCCTTTCTTCGGCTTGTTTTTCGTTTGTTGGCTTGGTTCTTCAATTTTTTATAGTAGCTTCGGGCCAGTCGGACCAGCTCAGATCGATCTCCTTCTTTGTCTTCTGCGTCTGAGTCTGAGTTAGACTCGGGTTCAGGTTGAGGTTTCTTCTTTGTCGACCTTCCAATTTTTCCTGCAACAAAGGCAATACCTCTCTCGGCCATATTGTAGTTAGTTTGTTCATGAAGTTCTAACTCAGAAAACAATTCATCTAATTTAATTTTAGAGAGATCCCTTGAAACCTTATATGCATCTATCATAGATGCCCACAAGGTATTTCTAGGGAAAGCATTTAGGGCATACCTTATTAGGTCACGGTTTTCGACCTTGTGACCTATAGTGTGAAGACCGTTCATCAATTCTTGGATTCGTGCGTGAAGCTGGGCTGCTGTTTCGTTGTTGGCCATCTTGATGGTATACAATTTGTTCAGGAGCAGATCCCTCTTACTGATCCGAGTGTCTGATGTTCCTTCGTGCAGCTCGATCAATTTTGCCCACAGCTCCTTAGCACTGTTGAAGGGGCCCACTCGGTTCAGCTCTTCTTTTGTTAAACCGCATTGTAGGGTCTGAGTTGCCTTTGCATCGGCTTCTATTTTGCGCTTCAGAGCGGTGTCCCATTCTGAGTAGCTTTGAGGTACTCCTTCAGAGTTCTTGGGAATCTCCAGTCTGGACTGGATGATGATCCACATGTCCACCTGAGTTTTCAGGTGGACCTCCATTCGACTTTTCCAGTAAGAAAAGTCTTCTCCACTGAAAAGTGGAGGTCTGGCAGTGCTAAACCCTTCTTGCATGGCCATTTTAATCTGAAAAAAAGAAAACGAACAAGAAAAAATTTCCCAAGACTAGGTCTTCGATTAGTAGTGCGGAATAAGAAAAATAAAATATCGAGGGGTGTTGCACCAACCTCGATTAATGAAAGAAATTCGAACGAAAAATTTAGAAGAAATTCGAATGAGAAAAAAATATACAGAAAAGAAAAAAAATCCGAAAATTTTCAAACTGGTGGTTGCACCAAGTTTGAACTTCCCCGCTCTGATACCACTTGTTGGATCGAGAGAACCGTTAGAGGGGGGGGTTAATATCGAAAATCGTTCAGATTTTAGGATTAGAGCAGTTACGCAGCGGAATAAAACAATCAAACGCAAACACAGTAATTTTTTACTTGGTTCGGAGCCTAGGTCAACTCCTACTCCAAGGCCCACGGTCGTTGACCGTTTACTTTGGGCAATTTTATATGAGGCGCAATAATAGTTTACAAAGATTGATTTACAAATACAGTACAGTAAACTTAACACTTAAAAAGAGGCTCTTCTTTTATCGATGTCTGATGTAGGTTGTCTTTTTCGGAGCAGCGGGACGTCGTCGGCTCAAGTTGGGAGGTTTCCGGAGCGAGGCGCGAGAGCAGAAGAGCATAGAAGCGTTGATTGAAAGTGTTGCTTAAGCCTTGGGGTCGAGGGCCCTTTATATAGGGCCTGGGGGCGCCCGGAACGTCCAGGGCGCCCCCCCACGTGTCACACAATCCGCCTCGGTCTCGGTCAGCTTCTGATCCCCTCAAATTCGAGATCAGACCATGACCGGGGCGCCCGGAGCGCTGGGGGCGCCCGGGTTGACCGGGTCAAACTTTATCCCTTGGCTTCGCTGGCTTGAGCTTCGATGACTTGCTGTTGGGGGTGCCCGGAGCGCTGGGGGTGCCCGGGAGCAGCGGGGGCGCCCGGGAGCAACAGGAGCGCCCGGGAGCACGGGGGCGCCCAGGAGTTGAACTGTCGAAGCTTGCTTTGCTTTCTTGTGTTTTGTGTTCACCTTGGGGGCGCCTGGGACACTCCGGGCGCCCTGGTCAGCTGTTGCCTCATTCCTTTGAGGCTCTCTGAGCTGCAGACACACGTTCCTTCGGTCCTCCATCCAGGGTTAGTCCAAAACACAATAAAACAATAAAATATTAGTTTATACAGCCTTAGCTATCTTGGTTCTGGCTTTGGGTCTCCAAAATGGAACCCTAGGTCGAACCGACGCCTACTGTTCCCTCGACGGGGAATGCGTCCTCACCTACTCCTCTCGGGAGAATGTACCTGATGCCAACCGCTCCTTTGGTTGGACTTTTGCCTGGCGGTCCTTTGCCAGGTCTTGGATACTGAGCTATCCTTCGCCCGGTGCCTAGCATTCCTTCGCTAGGGCTTCAGTCCCACGCTATCCTTCGCCTGGCGCCTAGCAGGCCTTCGCTAGGGCTTTTCACTCTGGCATTCCTTCGCCAGTGCCTAGCAGTCCTTCGCTAGGGCTTTTCACTTTGGCATTCCATCGCCAGTGCCTAGCAGTCCTTTGCTAGGGCTTTTTACTCTGCACACTCAAGTGACATGTTAGATAACAAGTAAGTCTTAACTTTTGAACCCTGTTGCCATTATCAAAACACAGGTTTGACTTTGGTGTTTTCTACATCAACACATTATTCAAGCAACATGTGAGGTACCATAACTAAAGTAATGCCCATACAATGACATAGGAAGCCATTAGAACACATGATTGGGGCTAACCCTAATTTCTAACCATGAATTGGGTCTTGGCCGAAACCCTAGAGGGGTCACAAGGATATGGAGAATTTGTATAACTCACAATTAACATCCATTGTATCATAGGGAATCATAATAAGCATGCTTGGAGGGTTAGATCTAATCCTAACCATGAAATGGGGAGGGGCCGAAAACTTCATAAGGGCTTTTCGGTGTTACAAAAATTTCACAACTCACAATTCATTCTTATTTTATCATGAGAAAGCATTAGGAAGTACAAGTGAGGTTTTAACATCATCCCAAGCCCTAAAATGGAGCTTGGCCGAAACCCTAGAGGAGCCCTAATTCCATAGTTTTCTCAACATAGATCCCAAACAAATCTTAAATCAAGAAAGACAACATAAAAGCCATTATACCACAGGTGAGAGAGTCTTACCTCTTGTTGTCTTGGTTATAAACCTTAAATAGAGAAAAGAGTGAAGACCTTCTTGACCTTAGAACACCCCTTGCCCTTGTAGCCTTGTAGGAAACCTTGGATCTTCAAGAGGGAGTCCTCTTGTGAAGTTTTCCAAGGGGAAAACCTTCTTGTGGCTCACAGCAACTAGGAGGAAGAAGAGGGGAGAGGAAGAGCCTTGGTGGAAGAAA